>JACJUY010004891.1:28805-60491 GCA_014220935.1 Platorchestia sp. MABIK
AGTTACAGGCTGTTTAGTTACAGGCTGTTTAGTTACAGGCTGTTTAGTTACGCGCTGTTTAGTTACGCGCTGTTTAGTTACGCGCTGTTTAGTTACGCGCTGTTTAGTTACGCGCTGTTTAGTTACGCGCTGTTTAGTTACGCGCTGTTTAGTTACAGGCTGTTCAGTTACGCGCTGTTTAGTAAAGCGCTGTTTAGTTACAGGCTGTTTAGGTACAGGCTGTTTAGTAAAGCGCTGTTTAGTAAAGCGCTGTTTAGTAAAGCGCTGTTTAGTAAAGCGCTGTTTAGTAAAGCGCTGTTTAGTAAAGCGCTGTTTAGTTACAGGCTGTTTAGTTACAGGGTGTTTAGTTACAGGCTGTTTAGTTACAGGGTGTTTAGTTACAGGCTGTTTAGTAAAGCGCTGTTTAGTAAAGCGCTGTTTAGTTACAGGCTGTTTTAGTTACACGCTGTTTAGTTACTTGCTATTTAGTTACGCGCTGTTATTTACATGCTGTTTAGTTCCGCGCTGCTTCAAAGTGATCGATGGCCTATCATTGATTGAAATCATTCAATCGTTCGACCACCCAGTCGATAGCTCAACAATCGCGCTGTGGGGAGAGGAACTGCAGCAGTTAGTGTCTCGTGAATGAAACATGAATGGGAGATTCATCTTCTTTTCAATTAATCTACAGCTGTCCTAAATCATTATCTTCTACAAATTTATCCTCACATGTTGCTACGAGATTAAATAACGTTTGAAATAATCTCAAACTGCAATATCATTTCTAGTGTTCTCCCGCTACATCCCGTGTCTCACACAAGTGTGACAACTACATCGCGCACATCCTGTTACTTTTATTTAGAAATCTTCAGTCACTAGGCGTCTAGGACAATTAACCTACACGCTCTGATAGCTTTTATTGTACGTCTGGATCTCCCTGGGACAGGCGACCGCGACGCTTGTTTGCCGGAATCTGATTGGTCGCTGACGAGCGGAACGGCGCGTCGTGCTCACGCTTCAGGCTCATTTTATGGCGGAATTAGGGAAGTTGTCATACATTACGGGGCATTCTAACTAATTTGATGGAAATTCTAGGGTGATTCGAGGGAGTGTTAAAATAGAGAGAACGAACGATTCACACGCTGGAGCGGAGGTAGGGAGGATTTTAATAGTGATTTAGTGGAAGAGAGCATGACGAATTGAAGTGGAAGTGGGACGCAGAGACACTGATGGAAAGAGAAAAGAGAAGAAAGAAGACGAGCGAGCAACTGGTTGGGTGTTGAAAACTGAAGGGAAGAGAAATTTCAAATGAAAGAAAAAGTTTGAAACGGAAAGATAAGGTAGCTGTAATCAAATTTTCTCAATGCATTTTCATAATCAAGCTTTATCGCGACAAAATAAAGTTCGAATTCCTAGCGCTACCAATAAAAAATAAATAAAATTTCTCATATGATAAGAAAACAAAAAACTTTATAACCTTTTAAAAAACAATACCAATATCTATTACTAAAGGTTAGAGTTCAGAACACAGTATCGAATTTAAACGAAAGTCACTTTCATTAAATACAATGCAATTTAGCCTTAGTATCTGAAACAGGATTTTAAAATTTAATCCTCCAATCTAGGGTGATACTAGATTGGAACATTGTATCTAGGGTGATACAATCCTCCATAGTCACTCCCTTACCCTAGACACAATCCTCCTAAGTCACTCCTACACCCTAGATACAATCCTACTAAGTCACTCCCTCACCCAAGATACAATCTTCCAAAGTCACTCCCTCACTCTAGACACAATCCTCCAAAGTCACTCCCTCACCCTAGGTACAATCCTCCTAAGTCACTCCTTCACCCTAGATACAATCTTCCAAAGTCACTCTCTCACCCTAGATACAACCCTTTCAAGTCTCTCCTTCACCCCAGAGGCAGTTTGCAGAAGTCACTCCCTAACCGCAGAAAAACCAGAAAAAATTCGGCGCTTGTCTTTAGAACCATCAAAATTCCACAAAAGTCGTCAAGAATGCCCTTGGCTTCGTTTCGCAGCAACCCGTTCAGAAAGCTCGACCTGGACACTAGGAAGCGACTGCCGGCGCCGGAGAAAGTGTCTATAAGTGCGGCAGATGTGTCCAGCCAAGAAAGTTTCTCCGCATTTTTTCCATCATTTCCGATGATGAGCTCGTATCGACGGCTATGGAAGTTGTCTGAAGCTTTCGCTTGTTGTGCAACACAGTCCGTTGTTTCCTAGGGTTGTTCTTCGAGGGGTCGCCCATGACGGGAATTCGTGTTCGAGTTAACGACGGCTTTTTTTCCCGCGATTGTTTTTCAATGATGCCGGAAAAATGAAACTGATGCTCAGGATGGTTGCAGGTAATTTTGCTTACGAAGAAAAATGAGTCAGTGGAAACGATACATTAATACATATGTGCCATGGAAAAACTGAGCTAGTTTGTCAACTTTCAATTTTTGCCATAAGAAGTTTCGAATTTCACGTCAACTTTTTTAAGAACTGGAATCGGCTATGATAGTTTCAGATATCTATTCCTTATTTTGCGTTAATGCTTAGTCGTAAAACATTATGAGTTTATTTTATTACGCCAATGAAGTTTCACAAATTTGTGTTTGATTGTAGAATCTGGGCTTAATTTTTTCTATAGAAACTTTCGGTTACGAGCTGCCGCCATGGATCATTGTCACTGTTGACGACTTTAACCGAATATACAAGAGAAAAAAGCATAAGTGAAGATTTTTTTGCATAGGAAATACTTTGTTTTCATGCAGCTGTATGGAAAATAAACTAACGCATTCCTTACACACAGTGTGAACAGAAACGTGTTCTCTAAACACACTGTAAATAGAGACGCGTTGTTTAGACACAGTATAAACAGATGAAACTTTCAACTGACGTAGTTTGTCATTTCAATTCTTGATTATAAGTAAGAGATAGGCTGAACTTACATTTACTGCAGAAATAGAAGCAATGTAGTTAATTCTTACTCTGACGAAACTAAGTGCAAATGTACTAAAATAAAGGTCTCTCCTCAGAAATAGAAGCATTGTAGTTTATTTTTACTTTAACGAAGCTAACTGAAAATGTACGAAAATAAACGGTCGTACGTTAATTAAGTTCTTCATTGAACTAAAGGCGGAAGTGGCTCTTCCCTTTGCGTTCAGTTTCTGTTTTCTAGACTAGAGGAGAAATTTCGATCTTTGTACTGAACACACAGGATCTCATTCAGAAACTTAGCATAACTTGCATTATTAGGAACTTAAAAACGAAGAAAGCGGAAAGCGTTTTTTTCGTTATAAAATTCCTATTAATTATGCGCCTAAAGAAAAGTCCATTGTATGATTTGCAAGATGAATTTTGAGATTCACAACGCAACTACGGGCTAGTTAAGCGCTATACGATAGATTAATTTAATCGAGAACGCCAAAACCGAACTAAAAATTATCATTGAAGTTAAGTTTTGGGGAATAAATTATTCTACCACATAAATATTTCAATTCATTTATAACAGTATGATTATATTCAGTTGGCAGACATTCCTCCACAGTCACTCCATCATCCTAGATACAATCCTCCCAAATCCAAAGAGCGAACGTTTCATGCCTTAGTTGTTATGCTTTTTCAAGTTTCATAGGTTTGAGATGAGGGGATTAATTTATTTGCTCTTTCAATCAGTTTAAATATTGTGTCAGCTACTTAAAGTAATGTTTTACAACTTCTATAAGTGAGTGTGACAGCTATTCTAGTTACACATTTATTTTCTGCGCTGAAATTTCTCAAGTATTACAAGTATAAAGGGCAGATGGGGATTCATTACGATTTTTAACCCATCATGCGATTTTTCATTTCTTATGGAAAGCTGCGGAGCCTGAGAAAGCGAGCTAGCAGTGCAGTTGTTGAAACCAGACACGAAACTCATTTTAAGGATCATTGCTTGCCATAACAAATTCAACGCTATCGGCAGTACATTTAGAAGTACCATAGCTTGTAATATTAAACTCAAAACGCCGAGCTGCAAATATTATTCTCAAGCATCAGTGCTCGTCAAATCGCACGTAGAACTCCAAGCTTGGTGCAGTCATAAGATCCAGGGCACATACACTGAACTTAGAGCGCTGGGATTCGGATATTTCTCTCAGAATTAGAGATCTACAGACTAAACTTAGAACATCAAGCTTGGAGTGTCCTTAGCACTCTGACTGCGACTTGACCCAACGGTGGTCATTGAGGGAATTTTCATAAAACTGTTGATTGACCAGCAGTCGAAAACCCAATTTTTATAAATACTTAATAAAACTGAATCATGGCACGATCTATTTAAGCTCGTCATTTTAAAACTTGATCTCTGAAACTAACTATAACTTGATTTAAATATTGAACTTCAGTTTAACCCGCCGCAGTTAACGTTTAACCAAAACTTAAGGTTTGACATACCGAACTTAAGACGCTGAGCTTGTAAAAACGGTAACGAAACATTGTACATGGTATATTTGTTATGAAATGATTCCGATAACTGGGGCTCAAAATTTTCTTTCTCGCACACTGTACTTGTAATATCACACGCGAAACGAGGCTTGAAGTCTTGAAATCGGGAGAGATGAGTCACCTCAAGAGCTTTTCCCTGTAGTCCAGGAGAGTACGTTTACTCACCAGCCGCTGAAATATTGTTGAAGCCATAAAATGAAATTTAAATGCGACCGTATCTTTTCAATCGACTCTCATATTCTAGCCGAAGTTGGAAGCGCGCGTGATAAATTTTACTTTTTAAAGTCGATCGATAAAGAACAACGACGGAATATTTTCATTCAACTGAAATCCTTCCGGCTTAGCATTCGTTTGTCATCTACGGAACTGGAAATCAAAAATACATTTCTACATCTCACGAGTTTGCTTTACATTTCCTATTTTATCTCCTTCGGTCGTATAATCATTTTTTGCTGAGCTTGTTTTTACGTTTGTAATTTTTTCCTGTAATATTTCTTTCCGCTCATTTCACATCCAGATCTTGCTTTCACCTGAATTCCTTGTAATTTTTTGTCGCTTAACGCACCATCCATTTTGTTTTTTGACTTCGTTTCCATTTCATAACTTCTTCACCGTTGATCTCTTAATTGTTACATCAGCGTTGCACAACGTATTTTTTTTTAATTTCACAACCTAACGGGAAAGAGTGAAGTACAATCTCAATGGCTTGAAAGGTTCCCCTACAACCTGTTACAATGTAGTACAATTTATTTACAGCTCTGTCTGAATGCGCTGTCTAATCGTTAGCTATTTTATAACCCTTTATTTCTAATTCAAACCACTGATAAGAACGTCTGTTTGAGTCTTTCCCTTTGTCTCGCGATTCTCTGATTTCCAAAAATTCGGGTAAAATTTCTTCATTCTTCACAGCGTGTTCTGACCCGTTTCCCAACTTTTTCCCATAAAATTTCCCCTTCTTCGTGACTCTGTGACCCACTTTGCTAATCGTTCCCACGCAATTTCTCTATTTCTTATTCGTTACCTCAATCTTCCCGTAAAATATCTGTATTCTTTGATTCTAGCTTCAATCCGTTTTCTCTTCACTTTCGTAGCCTAGAAAACTGGCTAAAGAAAGTGAGAAGCTGAGCTCTTTAGCCGTGAGCGCTCACTTTTCCTAAGCAGCTATAAAAACTCTTACTAAAGAGGTGCTGAGCACACACGGATTTCACTTGCGCTAAGTCATGCTGTACCGAGCATTATTTTATCACGCATACTTTGCATCTGCAAATCCTCCACAGCTATGCTGGGCAGTTTTGTGAAAGATCTATTTTAGGATCAAACCTAATTGGGCTGTTGAGTGTTTTATCAGATCTATTACAAAATCTAAATTGTACAATATAATTTTAAGTTAAAGCTCTGGCAAATTTTCTCAAGCAGATTCCTACAAGTCAGTCAATGAAATTGAATTTAATATTCAAAAGACGGTGCACTCGCTGATATTTGTGGCGTGACATTAACGCAGCCACACCGAAAAATGGACAATATCCTGAATTCCTGTCTGGCAAGACTGTACAGGCAAAACTGACTGTTTCTTAAAAGTGGGTTAGCATTCGTGCAATTCAAGTATTACTCAATGGCTCTAATATTGACAGAGCAATTGGGTGTAATTTAATGGAAAACAAGCAAGTGGAACAGCCGTGCGAGTTGGCTCGCATAATGTAGCTAGGATAATGAGTTAGTTCAAACATTCCTAACCACAACATCATGATGTAGCTAGAATGTGGAGTGTTGTTGAAGTCAAATCTTTATTTAGCAAATAGAAAACGACGGAGTTCCTTTTACATGACGATGTGTGAAGTTAAAAAAACTTGACGAAAGTTCAAAGTATAACTGACTAATTTTAAAGTGAGTTGGAATAAGAATAGCGCAGTGTGCGAAGACTTTGAAGTGTTAAAAAAAGTTTGGCGGCGTCTCAAATAAAGTTTGCAACAGGGTTTAATAAAGTTTATGGAGAACAGAAGTATTTTTAAAGTTGTCCGAATAACGCTTGTAAGAATAACGTTAAACGTAGGTAAAATAAAGAAAAACGCTCGCAAAATAAAGCATAGCTCTGACTTAAAGCGAAACTGTGCGTAACGCTGGCCTGCTAAAGCATAGCGCTGGCCGGCATACAGAAAGCTTTGGAAGGACGAAACCTAAATAAATTTCACGAGAACAAAGCCCCAAAATGAAATTCACAATTTAAACATAGTGACAGTAGTAAGCCTTAAAATGTATATGTAAATTCCATTTTATTTATGACTTGTAGACGACTAGGAGCCGCTTGATCAGTGTGCCTCTTTGTTACTCGTCAGCTGCGATGACTTAAACTGAAGTTCAATATTCTACTCAAATAAAAATTAATTTTAGAGATTAATCTTTGTACAATAATGAACATCAAATTGATCATTAAATTGATATTCTCCTTCAGGTTTCATTAAGTATTTATGAAAATTTAGTTTGTAACAGCTGGTCAGTCATCAGCATTATTAAAATACCCTCACTGCCCCCCGGTGGATTGCATCGCAGCCAAAGTGTTAACATTGCGCGAACCAAACTCACCTAGAGCTGGAATCTTTTTTGCACAAAGCTCCCACGGTGCAAGTTCGAAAGCTTTTGTTCTGTACTAATAATTTTTTATGGGCTTTCATACATAATAATTTCACGCAATATATTGATTCATTTCAAGCTCAATTGTCGTTGCAGTTAACTAGACCTAAAAATGAATACAGTTGTTTGAATCAAGCTGAAGGGTGGGGAAGTGCGGTCACCGTGATTTATTGTGACTCCACTACTTTATCTGCAGTGGGATAACATCACGCAAGATTTATTGGGATTGCTTATGCGAGACCCACAGGGATTGACTAATTCGAGACTCACTAGGATTTCCCAATGCAAGATTCCCAGGGGATGCCTAATGCAAGATTCGCAGGGATTGCCTAGTGTACAACTCATAGGGATTGCATAATGCAAGATTCGCTGGGATTGCCTAGTGCAAGATTGGCAGGGATTCCCTAGTGCAAGATTCGCAGGGATTGCCTAGTGCAAGATTCGCAGGGATTGCCTAGTGCAAGATTCGTAGGGATTGCCTAATGCATGATTCGCAGGGATTGCCTAATGCAAGATTCGCAAGGATTGCCTAATGCAAGATTCGTCGGGATTGCTTTATGTTTGTAAAATTCCCTGGAATCGCCACTTGCAAGATTCACTTCAATTACTTCGTAACGGATCCTCAATGGTCACGCTGTACAAACTTCACTACGGTTACTTCAGTCAATATTCCTTAGAATTACTTCAATCACGAGACACCGAGATTCCATTACGAGGGTTTCATTCACAACACGTTGTCTGACAGTGAAAAACGTTCAGTAAGAGCTTGTTTTACTTGAAAGTAACAACTTTTAGCTGGCTCCACAAAATTTCTAGCGACCAGCCAATAACTTCGTAGCTGCTGCATGACAATTAAAACATAAAAAACTGATTAAAGAGCGCCACATATAATTATGGTATTTTTCATTCAACTCTCTGAGGGATAATTCTGCGCTAAAATTGATAGGGTGATTAGAGTTTCACCACGTGGAGCCTTCTAAAAAGTTGTTTGCGTGCAAGTGGTCTGCAGAAAAGCTCAGCTCTGTCAGAACATTATACATTCCGTCATACGGGCTCCAATTTTGCGTTTTTGTACCAGTGTTTCCCGATGGGTTCACATTGACGCTGTGCTATTCTTTTGCTTTCAAGTTGTTCAAGTTTTCATCAGTGGACTTCAGTTTCTGATCAATTTTAGAACAAAATGTGATGCTGCAAATCATTAATAATGAAACTACACACGATGTTAAGTATTTAAGATTAGGATTCTGTTAAATCTGTTAAAACACCAAATGATGTTGAAACTGTTGATTTTACTAGCAAGATAAAACATGCATTTCTGGTCGAAAGTAACAAATTACCCTCATCATTTCATCAGTCTAAATATTGCTGAATATTTTGTGATCAAATTTTGAAAAAATAAACACGACAGACGAACGCGGAACCATTTTTATTAGACGAGTAAACTCTACAGCAGCAGGCGGCTACACCATGCTTCAGGTTCAGAGAGATCGATAGAGTGCATAAGTCAAGCCTTGATAGGAAGCCTCGGTTAAAGTGTGTATTGATTTTACCTACTTTATAAATCATCGAGTCTTTCAGTATAAAAGAGCGCTTTCCTTGCATCTAGTGAAAAGTGTCTTGAATCCACTGAGACGAGTCTTGAATCCACTGAGACGAGTCTTGAATCCGCTGAGACGAGTCTTGAATCCACTGAGACGAGTCTTGAATCTACCGAGACGAGTCTTGAATCTACCGAGACGAGTCTTGAATCTACCGAGACGAGTCTTGAATCTACCGAGACGAGCCATGAATACACTGAGACGAGTCTTGAATACACCGAGACGAGTCTTGAATCCACCGAGACGAGTCTTGAATCCACCGAGACGAGTCTTGAATCCACCGAGACGAGTCTTGAATCCACCGAGACGAGTCTTGAATCCACCGAGACGAGTCTTGAATCCACCGAGACGAGTCTTGAATTCACCGAGACGAGTCTTGAATCGACCGAGACGAGTCTTGAATCCACCGAGACGAGTCTTGAATCCACCGAGACGAGTCTTGAATCCACCGAGACGAGTGTTGAATATACCGAGACGAGTCTTTAATGCACTGAGACGAGTCTTGAATCCCCTGAGACGAGTCTTGAATCCACCGAGACGAGTCTTGAATCCACTGAGACGAGTCTTCAATCTACCTAGACGAGTCTTGAATCTACCGAGACGAGTCTTCAATCTAACGAGACAAGTCTTGAATCCACCGAGACGAGGCTTGAATCCACCGAGACGAGGCTTGAATCCACCGAGACGAGTCTTGAATCCACCGAGACGAGTCTTGAATCCACTGAGACGAGCCTTAAATCCACCGAGACGAGTCTTGAATCCACCGAGGCGAGTCTTGAATCCACCGAGGCGAGTCTCGAATCTACCGAGACGAGTCTTGAATCCACCGAGACGAGTCTTGAATTTACCGAAATAATTAATTTCTCGAAACGATTCTTGAGTTCAGAGAAACGATTATTGAATCTATGAGACTGTTCTTGAATCTTCCGAAACGATTCTTTCATCTATCAAGATAAGTCTTGAATCAATGGCAACGATTTTTCAATTGGCGGTGGCGATTCTTCAAACAAGAGATGAATCCTGAATCTACCGAGTAAACAAAAATCTGCGTTCACGAGGTCGAACCCCAAAAGAGTCGTCGGACGCAAAGCGTTAATTGCTTTTCAGCTGCATTCTCATCTCATCCGTCATTTATTTCTGCCGTTGTAGAATCATGTTATTTACATTGAGTTGTTTGCCACACTCTCTCATGTTTATAAACTAAAAACGTCATCAAAATACATGCGAAGACCCCTTAATCGCACAACGGAAATATAGCTTTATTATTGGTGGCTGAAACTTTTATCGCTGTGACAAATTAAAAAGTGAGAGCATAACAGTTTTGAACTACCCCGTGTGTGTGAAAATTCGGAAAGCTGATATACGCTTGAAAATTTCCACATAGAAAACAACACACGTCACAAAATAAAGCTTTACATCCACCTCAATTAAGCTAAACTCGAAACAATATCTAACCCAATGACTTCAGTTGCAGAACTTGAACCTCATCCAGCGCGACCCCTATTTTGAGAGGCAGCAACACCAACAACAACAACAACAACTACGAGCACAACAACAACAACACCAACAACAAGTACAACAACAGTATCAACACCACGAGCCCCAGCAGCAACAAAGACCTCGCAGACCCCCTCCCCAGCAGGGGCACCCCCCCGAGTACTCGAACAGCGTGGCCAGTCCAGACTACGACGAGTACGAAGACGACGAAGAGAAGCCCGACAGGCTGACGGAGCTGCTGCTGCAGTCCAAGTTTACCTGCAAGTCCAGAAAGGACGGCTACTACGCTGATGAAGACGTCAACTGCGAGGTGTTCCATTTCTGCCAGGATGGAGTGAAGCATTCTTGGCTGTGCCCCAATAATGCCGCTTTCCATCAGGTGAGTCGTGCGAGTGGGGGTGAGTGGTGATCACGCGGGTCGTTTACCTGGAGGTGAGTGGTGATCAGGTGAGGTGTCTACCTGGGTTGAGTAGTGATCAGGTAAGCGTTAATCAGTTGATGCTGAGTAATGATCAGGCGAGTTGTGCACGTGGGGGTGAGTAGTGTTCAGGTGAGTCATCCCCCTGGGGGAAGTAGTGTTCAGGTGAGTCGTCCCCCTGGGGGTGAGTAGTTATCAGGTAAGTCATTTTTCAGCTGATTCGCACCTGGTGATAACAAAGTAACAGAAAAAAGGTCAAAACTTTATGACTTAAGAGAAAACATTTTGTCTTTGTGTATATTTATATTTATTGAAATATTTGTGCTTCCAATCAGAGCCCAAACGTAAAGCATGAGTAGGGTAATTTAAGTCTTTATATTTTGACGTTGGTGTGACAGGTCCTCAAATAGTATTTAAAAAGCCGCAAAATTTCTTTCAGCTGAATTTTCGATACTTAATTTAATGCAGAACAGAGTAAATCGAGTTTTGTACTCAGAAGCTCCTTAAAAATGACCATTAGAAACAACTCAATCCTTTATTAGATAATAACTTCGCAATCATGAATTCGAAAATAAGTTTTCATTATAATCAAGCTCTGAAGTAGATTTTAGAGAGATTTGGACTTATATAATAAATTGAATGATTATTATAAGCTACATCGCATCAAAAATTGCGCATTTTTCATGAGCTTTTACCCGCCACAGTTATTATCTGTGTGCAATTTTTTGAAACCACTTTCATGCTCTCTTAGACCTCAATTTAACATAAATTCTGTCGTCAGGTTCATCTGATTTGCATGCCGCACTCCGAAGACAACATTTGCGAACGGTCGTCGAAGTTCCATTTCGTGAATGACTTCCTGTACAAAGAGGTGGGCGAGCACCCAGAGAACAGGAGTTACGTGGAACGGTACTATCCTCAAGGATATGAAGGAGGAGTGGCCAATATTCCAGACCGAGAGGGTTCAGTACCGCCCCAGGCCGAGCAACCAACCAAATATTTTAGACCTTCCCGAGGAGGAGACAGACCAGCGCCGCCTCCTGATTACAGCCGACGGCCTCAAAATTTTCCACACAGGGAAGAGCTTCGTCATCCCGAGGAACAGCAACATCAGATCTTCGAACGTCGTTTACCCGCGCGTCACAGACCTCCACACGAATCGAGAGAGCCATCTCCTGTCGTCCAAGGAAGCGTAAACAGACAAGCTTATCAACCGCAAGCATTTAAAAATTCGTTTTCCGATGAAAGAAAGAAACCTCAACACTTGAACCCAGAAAAACAGTTTGGCTTCAGTAGACCAAAGTTTGAGGCAGAGCGACCACGACCGAACAAGCAAAGGCCCGAGTACCAAGAAGTTCGTAATCAGCAACCACAGCCAGAAGTTCAACGCCCACAATCTGAAGAGCTTCATCCTCAACAGGATCGCCCTCCATTTATACCAAATCTTCATCAGCAGCAGTCCCGTCCTCAACATCTGCCAGACATTCCTCGTCGTCAATCACAAATAATCCACCTTCAACCTGAACTGCTACACGAACAGCCAGAACGGCATCGCCAGCAACCTAATCGACCTCAACATCAGCTCGAACGACCTCGAGTTCCTGAGCGTGCCCAGCCAGAGCCTTTCCGCCAGATCCTCGGGGCGGATCCTGTTTACGAAGCCCATGACTTAAAACACGGCGGTTCTCCATTTGAAATTCTGCGCCCAACTCCCGAACAAGGACCAGGACCTCAACATCTGGAACATCCTTCCTCACACGTTCAGCAGCACCAGGGACTGCCCCCGGATGCGCCTCAGTTCCAATTGGACAGAGAGCAGCGTCCAGGTGGCCGTCCACAGATTCAAAGACGTCCTTCTTTCGTCCCCCACGAGCCCCCAGTGTACCACCCTCAGACACCGTTCTTCAGACCACAGGGCAGAAATAACCATGCTGTTTCGTCAGTGGGTCTCCAGCAAATCAGGCATCCGGACGAACATCGGCCTTTGATTCTCCGTGAAGCCCCATCGAAACCTTTGCCATTCCATGTCTAGGTTTTGTTTCTATAATCCCATTTTTGCTCTTGGCATTTTGTTCTGTTTCCTCTGTCATCCTGCAGCTGGATATGATGGCTGAACTTCCCAGATTTTGGGATTGAAGTATTTCATGTTCATCGTCTTCTTGAAAATAAATACGTGTTTACAAGCGCCAGAACATTGTCGAAGGCATTTTACTGCTTAATGAGGACCTTCACCGCTTCTATTTTTGGCATTCGATAAGAGAATAATTATTCTCGTATAAATATTTATTTTTATGCTTTTTGTTACAGATTCACAGCTAAATCCAAGGATATATTTAATTTAAATTCTACTTGTACATTACAAAATATTCAAAACAGAATGCTCTACAGGTATATCAATTATTGCAGGCTCCTATCCACATTTCTGAGCAGGTTTTCATTAAATTTATTTCTAAGATGAAGTACAGATGTCTTGGTTATTGTATTTCTGATGAAATGCAGATTTCACGTGAAAAATTTCAATTATTGGTTATCAGTTGCATTTAGCTAATGAATTGTCTATAAGAATAACCAACATCAGTAAGATCTTTTCGAAGATTCTACATTCTATTCGATGCCTCGCACTTTCCTAGCGGATGATTGTAATACCTATGATATGTGGATCTCATCTAAGTTCACAACAAACAACTGCAACTATTTTAAGGAGATGCTCTATAAATTATTTATTAATTGTTTTGTACGTAGGGTGGGAAGCATCCTAACTTTTCCCTAAAGATTTTCTAGTTCACCAACACGCTTACTTCTCTTCCATGTTCCTTACTCTTAAGTTTAAACTAATAAATTTTTAAATAAAACTTTTACATGTTGAACGATTCTAATTTTTCACCCGATAATTTTGTCTGAAAAATGAACTAGAAAATTCATAGTTGCTCCAATTATCCATATAAGTAACTGAAATTTCTTTACCTTCGCCGACTTGTGAATCAACAATAGCAAAAAATAACTCCACTGGTATGAATAATTTGCCCATTGAACGAGCTTCAAAAATTAGAATTCGGAATACCCTCGCGGCATGAGAAAATGACCCTTCAAATGACTTTGAAATTTCAAAACTCGGAGTATGGAGGATGGAGTAGCTCGTCGTTCTCTCGTCGGACACAAAACAGAAACTGGAAACCTAGTTTCACGAAAAATTCAAAAATTATTGAATTACGTGGCATAAAATTTAATGAATACGAATAAAATCAATGAATTTAAAAAAAATCCTAAAACTACGCAAATGCGTCCCAAATCAGAATGAAATATCGAAGTTCTGTAACGACACAAAATAAAATATAAAAATTCAAATCGAAACCACATTGAAAAATTATTTTGCAGTACGACTTGAAATTAGATTAACATAAAATAAATTATGATATGTTTATCAAATTAGTGACGTTCGTCTTTAAATTACGGTGCCCAATACAAATTTTCCCACTGGATTTAAAACTTTCCAACGTGAAACTACTGTGGGTATTAACACGTTAACTGCGATGGGTTAAACTGAAGTTAAAAATTCAATTCAAATTTCAAGTCAATAGTGGTAATCAACTTAGAAAATAGCAAACATTAACTGGATCGGGTGTTTATTTAGCTTTCATTAAGTATTTATAACAAATGAGTTAGTGACTTCAGGTAAGTCAGCAGCACTATGAAAATTACCTAAGTGACCATCGGTGGGTCACTTCGCAGGAAACGTGGTAAAGCAAACCGAGCAGGCGAGTAGAAGAGATGAGAGAGGGCAATTTTTTAAACTCATTGAGCTTGCATTTCACTCAATCTCTCTCACTCCTTGAGATGAAATAACGTTACCAGAGAAAAATCGTAATAATAAAACAATCAGTAAAAATGCTGTCATTCAGGCTTCTGTCAACAGATTTTTAAAACAGAGGATACGTCTGTATTGAAAATTTGATGTAAAACATCGTGTGTAAGAACACGTCTGCAATAAAATCTTCCGATATGCCATTAAAGAAACAGTCAAAATCATGTGAATTACTAGTTTAATTCAGTAAAACCGAAGGCCAAGCATTTTTTGCAGTTTCTTCGCATGTAGTTTCTCACAGACATGACAGGTTCTCTATTTTTAATTAATGGGGAAACAATTAGTAACCGTAGATTTTCCATTACTTTATGCTCTTTTTTGACGAACATGTCTTGGTTTGTAATGCACATGTTAGTACTCTAATTGCGGCCGGTGTGGCTCAAATTTAAGATTCATGTTCAACTAAACTCAAGTTCAACATGCAACTTTCAAATGAACGACAAAGAATTAACTGAGAAGTGGCTTCATCTTGCTTTTGTTAAATACGAATGTAAATTCCAGTCATTCATGACCACCTGTGGGTCACCCGCATGATGGAAATACCCTCAGCGATCACCGGTGGGTCACCCGCACGATGGAAATACCCTCAGTGATCACCGGTGGGTCACTCGCATGATGGAAATACCATCAGTGATCACCGGTGGCTCACCCGCATGATGGAAATACCATCAGTGATCACCGGTGGGTCACTCGCATGATGGAAATACCATCAGTGATCACCGGTGGCTCACCCGCATGATGGAAATACCATCAGTGATCACCGGTGGGTCACCCGCATGATGGAAATACCCTCAGTGATCACCAGTGGGTCACCAAAAAGTCATCGTGGTAAACTGTGTGAAATATGAATGTAAACCTTACTTTATCAGTAAATTTCTCTTACACTCTACGGAGTGAACTGTATAGAAAATATTATCCCAATAGGCGAGGGAGATCACCAAAGTGAGTATGCGGTATTGTGAGAAAGGTAGATCCTTTATTATCTTGCGTCGAACAATTAAATAAAGTTGAACACTTGCGTTAACTCTGTACGAACGTCACACCACACCGGCCTTCCGAAGCAGTACTTCCACTTAGACATGAAGCATTAGTATTATTCGTAATACTTTGTACTAAGCCATACCTAGCGAAATCGGGTCCCACTGGATTCATAATTGATCTCACTTTGACGTCTCTGGGTTTTAATGCGGAAGTTTTCCCAACCAAAATAATAGATTGCAGGGCTGTCAGAATTCCCATACTGAAGGATGGTCAAACTTTTGCATGAAAACTCGGAGACAACAAACGACAAGCTAAAATAATGTTGAATCCAAAGTGAGGCCCGAATGTATTAAGTATTGCCCAAGTATAGTCAAAGTACCAAGAGCAATACTACTACTACTTCATATCTGGTATTGCTAGCACTTCAAGCCTCACTGTACCAGTATATCATTTTTGACAGCAGTAGTATTCGATGCCTGGTAGTACTAGTGCTTCATGCTCGGTAGCACCAGAACTTTACGGCTTATAGTACTAGTATTCTACGCAGGTAGAATTACGCACTTGACGCCTGGTAGCACCAAAATTTTTACTTCTGGTAGTACCAGTATTTCACACCTGAGAGTACTCACACCTCACTGGCGAAAAGCAAACATCGCTTGAGTTGGTAGAAGATGTCAATAAATCAATTCCTCGATAGTTCTCGTTCTGAAATCATTACAATAAGAACAAGGTGAAGAAAACGCCTTGAGTTTCCAGCTAAATTAATTTTTTTTGTGTTGGGGTTGCTAGAGTTCAACGTTAGATTAGATTAGATTATTAGTTAGTTTAAGCCTCCCTATCCGCCACAAAGGTGATCCAAAGAGAGGAAGGAGGAAGGCACCATTTAGCATGGAGTTAAAGGGAACGCGGAATCTATGCAGAAAGGGCATAGAAACAGTAAGCTGAGAAAGAAGATTATGAAACAAGATCATAGTTTAAGAAGAAAGTAGTGGGAGTTGAAAAATAGGACAGCAGTGAACCGAAAAAAGTGGTCCTTAACAATGAATAAATTATTTCCACAAAAAGAACGCCTACCTAAGTCTTTGCTCGGGCCCTCACAATTTCCCCCTGGGAGTTAGAGTTCAACGTTTCATATCCTCGTTCCCAGCTTTTCATCTCTTGATACCTGCGGCAATTGTTGAAAATTTAATGAATTGAAATAGAGTAGATTGATGAACTGTCTTTAACAGCGGGCTGGGATCTGAGTAAAATTTCAGTTAGCGATGGTTCAGTCGCGAGCTGCCCATGTTCAAGTTTCATGCTAATTCATGTTTCAGTTTCTTGCTACTCCACGCTTAAGTTTCATGCTTATCCATGCGCAAGTTTCATGCTTATCCATGCGCAAGTTTCATGCTTAATCATGTTTAACTTTAATGTTTATCCAAGCATAAGTTTCGTGCTTTCCCATGAATAAGTTTCATGCCTATCCATATTTCAGTTTCTTGCGTCTCCATGTTTCAATTTCATCTCTCGCTAAATTCCAGAGTCAGTGGCGCTTGCACGTCGTCTGACACTGAAATGTTTTGAGAAGCATCATCAAGGTCAAAGTCAAAACGCAGAGTACACGTACAGGTATATATTATAAATTCATGAGTAAATAGAATCAAATACAGAGTTGGAATATAAAACAATGCTCACGTGCTCCAGGGATATCCTAGGCTCGTGAAGGAACTGTATTAATATGCAAAACTTCCCCTACGTGATTGCGCTACGACGAAAGTTAAAAAAATGCCTGACAGTACAAATGGGGAAATATCATTGTTCCAGTTCAACAAAATCCTTCGAATTGCATGGATTTCACATTTTATCCCCGACACAAAAAGAGGATAAAATTTTCATTTCAATTTAACAAACGCTATTGAATGGCATGAATTAAATGTCATATCTCCGAGACAAAAAGATGAAAAATTATCGTCCTATTTACTGAAATTCCTCAAATTGCATGAATTTTACATTATATCCCCTGAGTCAATACAACAAGAAAAACCATAGTTTCAATTTCACGAAATTCAGAGAATGATTTGATTTTCATATTTCCAAAACCAACGAAAAAAGGAGCCTCTAAATCTTGTGCGTCACGTTTAACGAGCGAAACAAGTAATTCTTAAGCAAGCGTCTCATTCCAGCTGAGAATATAGCCAACCACAAACATGCGGTTAAAGATGAAGAACAGCTTATTCGAAATCTCGAAACTGGAAAATATTCATCTTATTTTCAGGCAAACGAAGTACACACCAAGTGTATACGTTATCGTTTATTGAGCAATGGACTTGAAAAAAAGATTATTTTCAACCTCCCGCAGCTGAAAACTAATCGTGAAAACTCTTTTTCCGTGAGATGTAATACACAAATACTCGTATAAACTGGGTCTTGTTTCAGGTGTGGTGCTGATATCGGTAGGCTTAAGTCAACGTAGGCGAACAGCTAAGAATCAAGTGATAAATAGCTGAAAAATTTGTTAAACATGTGACAAAAATTGTAAGAACCTACAATTTAGTGTTGCTAACATTAAATGCTCGAGAACAAGTTCAACAAATTCAAAGTGATGAGAGAGTACGTAAAAACAGAAAAACACAGGAAGCGTCAGATGTTATAACAATTTCCCTTTTTCCTAGCACTTTGACCTTTTGAATGGAGTAGTGTGGAACGGATGCCGTAATGTTTCAAAGTTACTTGAAACTTTCCCAGCGGGGAAGCACACCTACAGAAAGCCTTGTGTTCACTTGGGATTACAGTAGTACGTTCACGTGAATTTATACTTCCCGTTTTTTTGTAGAAAGTTATTTTTAAGTGTGGAGCAAAAAGAAAGTCATCCGTGAGCATTTCCTCACAAACTTCAAGCGCCACCAGCACTAACCTTTGAAATCAATACAGCGCATCACAAGAGCGTCATTCGTTACAGCTGCAATTTACCACGTACCATTTTCCGGTTTGAACCGCTCAACAGGGGCTGTCTCTCAACAGCATTCAATGATCAAATCCTCTCAAGTCCTACTTGTTTCAAAATAACATGTGAGAATCATAATTTGATCGTAGGAAAAGAATTGCAAGGACAAGCCCTCGCAATTTCTACTCGTAGTAACACAACTAAATGTGAAAGCATTTTGGTTTGCAGAACCAGAAATACACGATCAGGACCTCCTTTTCGCTCCTACTAACATTATTTTACGTAGAAGCCGGAGCTTTCACTTTTATTAACAGAATTGAAACGATTAACGAATAAATATTACTCGATGCGATAGATAAATTTTTGTCATTAATGATTCATTATTCTACTCGCAGCAACAAAGTTGCACGCAGAAACATTACAGTTTATACTCGTCATACATACATAATAAAATTGTACGTAATAACCACATCATTTTCGCTCAGAATAATAGAATTACACGTATGAATACAAGACCTAAACATTTCTATTCGTTGGAACAGCTCTTTACATTCATAATTGGAGCTCATGATTTTTGCCCCTCGCAATTAAATTAAGCAAGGCATAATTTCTACTCATGCTTACAGAATTAAACTTGTGTATAACACCCGTAATATCTACTGGGAGAAATACACGCACAAACTTCATGATTTCGTTTCGTAAAATTGCATTTGTTAAACATCAGAATCTTCACGTGTAAAATTGCTCTAGCAAAACAGGTCAATATCTGGTATTAAGAGCTTAATGTCCACGACATTTCTACAGGATAAAATCGTTGCATTTGAGCGAGTTAGGCCCCGACGTTGTCGGCCCTCAACGTCAACTCAAGTTCAGTTCAGGAGTAGAGGCAATGGCTTATGATTTCATCATTATATTTTTTAGGCAATATACCAGAAGTTTATTTTGAGTACAATGACGGTTATTCGAAGCCAGTCTCCAACTCATCTTCTTGTCTGTAATGAAGGGGATCCAAAACTACGTCTCAGCTTATAGGGTGAAAAAGAACAAAATTAGAAAGTGTCTAGAAAAATTAAAGTCAATAAAATAAGTTTTAAGAACGAGAAGTTTAGGTAAAACGTTCTTTTATTTTGTTTTGAAAACTCGTTTCCATCGCGTTTAAATTTACTGAAATTTTAGCTCATAAAATTAAAATGGTTCACATATTACACGAATCAGAACTTTTCCCGCAATCGAGGGTGTTCAAAAACGAGAGATGTTGACTTTATCAATAGTAGGGACACTCAAAATAAACAATTTTCCACGAAAATCAAACATTTTAAAATTTCTTAGTTTTCAATGTAATGAGGTTCAAAATTAAACCTCTATGACCCAGTTTGTCACATTTAGGTGACTCTGAAATGAAAGCTTCAAGTTAAACATTACTTCAAATCTGGCTGGCAACACTCGAGTGATTGCTGTTTAGGAATAAGCTCACGCTGCGACACAGTGTTGTTGCTATGGCACGTCCACAATAAAAAATGGATGTAGCTTGCAGAGCGGCCATCACCAATGATGAAGGCGCTGCTAGGTTGCATCAGACGCATTTCCGAATCGATATTTGCCCGGACATCGCATGTTTATTAGCATGTATACTCTCCTTCGCGAACATGGAAGTATCAATGTGAACAGGAGAGGTTATCGGCCCGGGAATTTGCGTGATGCAGTTGAGGACGGACTTCCGTGATAAGCCTCATGCAAGCACCCGAGATGCATTGCGTAGCTGAAGAATGACAAACCACGTCAACATATGACATGGTCTCGAGAATAACAATCTACATCCTTATTATTTCAAAGAGGTCAGGACCTGCTCCCGACCGACCACATCCCTCGAGTGCAGTTTGCACTTTGGAGCCTGAGGCAAGAACAGGACGAAAAAAATTTCCTGAAGCATTTTCTTTTCATCCACGAAGTCACTTTTACCCATAAAGGTTCAACTCACATAACTTACACGACTGTCAAGCGCATAACCCTCATGACATACATCGGTTCAACTACCAACATCTGTTGAGCGACAATGTGTGTGCTGGTATTGTCGGCGACTAGCTTATTCTATGTCAAGTGCAGTCTTCTGTAAATGGTCATGTTCAAGTCACGTTTCTTAGGGACACGTAGCATGAACAGCTGGAGGATGTGCCCGTAGGCATTTGCCGTCGAATGTGGTTCCAGCACAGAGTTGCTCCAGCTCATTCTTACAGGGATGCTCGCCAAAATCTGAACGACTATGTTCTGAAAAGGGAGATGGAGCGTAACGGAGCGATGGCATGGCAACAAAGATCTCTATACATGAGTAGTTTTTATTACTTTCTTTGAGGCCACATGAATTCATTGATTTATCAAACGCCAGCGGAGTCCGAGATGGAGTTTTTCACAGATCCTGTAGGTAGGTCACGTGGCCGAAGAACCAAAACTTTTGTACCGTACTCAGCAATCCATTCGGAAAAGAGCCAGGCCTGCAATGATGCAGGAGGCAAACATTTCGAAAATCTTGTTGTAAAGTTTATTCGATAAATCATTTCTTTCTGATATTCTTTCGTTTTTCCTTAGGACATTCCTCAAAAACAAACGCTATTAACTGAACACCAAAGGTAAACTTAGAACCTCCATGTCATGGAACTAAGCTTTAAAATATTAGGTATTTTTGAGAAAGTGTTTATTTTGCGCCTCTCTGCCTGCCGTCAGAGCTCGTACCTCATGTTTTTTTGAAACACTTTTCACGGAAACACTTTTCATGGAATTTTTCACGGAAAAGAAATCAACGCTTTTCGTCCTGGTGAACATTACGCAAGCAAAAACTCACTGGAAAAATTAAGGATAGGCAAAGCCTGGCAGGAAAAACAGTGCAGGCAAAAGTCGCTAGAGATAAACAGAGATAGCTTTAATAGTCACTGTTTTGAGCTAAACTTGTGGCTGAAAATTAGGCGTGATAGAACATGACAAATAAGAAAAAGAAAATTTCTGATGGAAACTAGGATGACCAAAATAAGGACTGCAAAATAGCTTTCTGAGTGAAACCTCTTCCCATTTATTCATGCGTTGCAGATTTCATCAGTAAAATATCGGTTATTTTTCTCCATTATGGTTTGCAGTTGCGTTGAAAATTACATCCTATTCATGAGCAATATTTTGTACGTGTTGACAAAATATTTCGCGAGTTGGATGCAGGTGTTTAAAGTATTTCGAAGCGAAAACGAAAATTGTACATAAGTATTTCCATTAAATCAATTTTTAACCTAATTTGAATATTTCGATCTCTGGTTTGGAATAAAGAGTACAGGTAGTTCAGAGAAAGTTCAGAGAGTCTACATGTTTGAACAAAAGAGAAAAAAATTCATTGGCAGATGGAAAATCAACCAATCAACTGAACACGGAGTTGATATTTGCAAAAGAATTAGGGCAAAATTGGTACATGTTAAATCATCATTATTTTATTTGCTCAATTTGAGTACCTTAATTTAAGAACTTTTATTAAAGCTTTTAAAAACTTCCAAAAGCTTTTGTAATATGAATAGATTATGATTGACCTAATCATTACTTCTTCAAATTTTGCTAAAAATGGATGCTTTACGAAAGCAATTCGAAAGTCAAAAAAATATCCGAATCTATGCGCAAGCAAAAAATTGGACTTCGTAATAGAGAACTAGCCCATGGGCAATTGCTAAACATACATGGCAGTATATATGGTAAACTGCTGAAGGTTCCGTACCCAATTGTTGCAATAGCTTCGAAGCATGGAGAACTTGAGACAATCTACTATACGCCAGTCGGAGCTCCTTGTAACATTACGAGCCATTCTAAGCTATGTGCTGCGTAAGGTGACCAATGAATCCATGACAACTCGTACGTAATTTCAGAAATAAATTGTTCAAAGGAAGTCATGCCAGTCTAAAAACGATTGTTAGAGGACTATGGTCTACATGCACTATCTCGTACATACTTCGCAAAACTCCTCTTCACACAGCAAAACGTGTGAAGAAACGTTCAACTCTTGTCAGACTCCATCATGACAAATGAATTGAGTTTAGGGAATGGGTTGCATGGTTCAATGTAATTAACTTTGAACTTATGAATAATTTTGTCCAGGACATTTCTTAATCGATTTTTTGGTTGTTTGTGGATTTTTTCTGATCAAAAATTCTGGTAACGATTATATTCTCTCAACTACATGTATTCGTTACCCAAAACCGAAGTTCGAAATTTTCAAGTAGCATTGAAAATAGAGCTGAGCAAAACTTTTGTCACGACACCTCAATTTGGACTAAACCTATGTACCAGAATGAAATTTTTCTTGAGGAAATGCTCTTATTTACGTTGCAGTAGAGTTACTGAAGTTCATCGATTAACTAAAAGTTAGCTATTCAGCAGGCTTACCAAACATTGTTGACCCTCGAGAACACCGACATTGAAATTAATATGATCATTCGAAACATTTTGTTAAATTTAATAATTTATTTATCTATAATAGAAAATATTTGGAATACACACGCATTATGCTACTGAAATAACGATGAAAAATTAAAATGTTCATTTTAAAAATGGATGCTACGGAATGATGGGAAGCAGTGTTTCATTTTAGAGCAATGTTTTTTCAATACAGCGGAAAAAAAAGTATTCGACAAAATGTAGTTGCCTTCATTCCCTATAATAAATACTTCATCAATTTGTTGAAGGTCTTAAGCCGTTGGCAAAATTGAGGTCATAAAAAATTACCTCAATTTATTTGCGTCAAATTTTATTCGCAAACAATATTTGGAAAAGACATCGTGCTCTCAAAAGTACCCATATCTACCTCGATTGAGGACCGAAAAAGCTCTTGAAAAATAAACTGCGTTCTCCCAATCGCGGGTTTTGCACAGACGCTCAAAATTAGGTAAATATATCACTTTAAATTGAATATATAAGTGTTTACAGAAATGATAAACTGCGCACAGCTGAACTCTGGTTCAAAGCCGTTCAAAATTAGTAGCTCATATATGTAAGTAGTTTTGACATAGAGATGTTCTAAAACAAAAAGCCGTTGATCACCGAACTCGGATTTTGCACTGCCGTCAAAAAACAGAAAGTAATACATCTTCCTTTGTTTGTTCTGGAGGTGTCATGGCCAGATATTATTATTGATGTAACTTTCAATGACCACAACAGAAAGAAAGCACTTGACCTCAGAGTCCACCTTCGTACACGAAGAAAATCGAAAAAATAAAATCGATTGCTTTTTGGAAAAATAGAAAGCTGTTGAAATCAAATAACTTGGAATAACTCATTCGAATGTGACTTAAGTTAAACGCTGTTGTAACATTTCAGTTATAACGTGTAGGAACCCAACCATCATCATCTATGTGAAAACCTTCATGACCTTATCATAGCCATCAAGCAAAACCATCATAACACTCAGCAACAGTGTAATCAAAACTTATTAGAGTATTGCGTTCATAACCAGTAGAAACACGGCCATAATAACTTTTAGCAGCAAAATACTATAGCAATAAAACCATTTTAAAAACGAGTACCTCAGCCAACAAAAGTTGCAGTAAAATAGGCGTCATAAACTGTTTGAGACATAATTATGTCATCATGTTCTACACTGACGTTACAATCATAACTTATCACAAAAGAACAAGCATAACACATTATTCATTGGTGAATTTTGATGGTGGTGAACACTTTATAAGCCTTAAATTCAAAAGTGGTCGTAATTACACATAATATTTGAGCATTGTTGATCGTCAGGAAACTTGAAGGAGTCACTATACTTCGGTAAATATCATGTTGAATATTTGATGGCAGTGGCTGGGTCATAGACATAGTCTGAGCCAGAGCGCAACCTTGCACTTGGAGAACGTTCGCACCACGGTTCTCCAGTGAACTTTTCGTACTGTAACAAATTTACTCCAAGTAGATTGCTTGGATCATTCGATACCGGTAAAGCATCGTTAGTTTTTACAGGAAATTTTAGGTTATTGGAAAAAACTGAAGAGTTATCCGTTCTTAGAGGATGTATGGAATTGTAATAGGGAAGATCATAATCATTTAATCTTAAAGGATGTAATGTATTAGAAAACGAAGAGATCGAGTGATTCGTTCTCAAAGGATGTATTGTGTTATTGAAAGACACGGTAGAGCCGTTTAGTCTCACAGGACGTATTGTATAACTAAACGATGTTTCAGAATCGTTTCTTCTCAATGGATGAACTGAATTAGTAGATAAAGGTCGCGGGTCATAGAGAATGAAATGGTTTTCTTTGAGCCTCTTGAAAGCTCGTCTCCAGCGTAGCAATGCACTTTTCGACTTCACTTTCGGTTGTCCACTTGGTCCAGATATGGAAGGTGTCTTCGACGCTGAGCCAGAGGTCGCCGCCGCTTTGGACAAATCCATCAGCATTTTTAGGTCCAAGTGTGACGTGGCCGATTCTTCTGTCATCTTCATGAGGAGTTTAATTCTGGCTTCTTCCTGTTTTTGTTTCAATGTTTCAGGGTCCGGAGTTAACGACAGAGTGTCGTCCGTAGACCCCTTTCTACAGTAAATTATGTAGCACAAGAACACTGCTGTCAAACCTAAGATGAGAGGGGATGTTCCTATCAACACTTCCAGCATCGTCCTTGTGTTGTCGTGGTGAGGAACGGCCACTAAACCGTCCTCGCTAACGAAACATTGAAATGCATAACCTCTGTGCAAGTAAGATTTGTACCACTCTTGGCAAGGCTCGTACCCGCATCCTAGAACGTTCACCTGCAACTTGGCTAGATTTTTCCCCAACTCCGAAGCCTCTAGGTCAAGTTCACTGTCTATACTCTCGGAAAAGTTGTAGTGGGAAAATATTTCTACACTTAGGTTCGTGTGCTTTTCGAAGTACACCAATATCTGCCTGCACTGGAACATGAGGCTGCTCGTGCATCCTTCCACACAGGAACTCCACGAGCAGTTACTCCTTCCTATTCTCAGGTCGGACACGACAATGGCACACGACGCAGGCTGCAGGTCTGCCTTTAGTGTTTCCACCGCCGGTTTTGCTATCATGTAATACGACAAATAGAACGTTGGAATTCCGGTGGCCGCCGTGAACACCAAAATTGCAGCCCGAATTTTGCGTAGAAACTTGCAGGATCGACCGCCGCTCGAGGCTTTCACAACCACTGGAGGAGGTTCTTGGTCGATCGAATCTTTTCTCCTTTTAGACAATTGCAGTTTTTGTATTAGTTTTGATGGAAGTTTGCCCTGTATAAGATCACTCACTGTATTTTCCATTTTTCCCTATTTGCCAAGGTTGAACATTTTTGATCACATTGAATCTCAGAATTTCTCCTATGAGGTGCGCTTTAGAGAACTCACGTCTCTGTTGAGGGGAAAAATGCTAAATTAGAACTCACACGTGTTAAGAAATCAAATTGTCTTTTCATTCTGAACGGAATATTTTAGCACATGAATACGTTGCCTAACTGAACGCCTTTTCGCTTTGTGTTCATTGAATTAACACAGATTCTTCATGAGATTCTGTTTTTATAAGAAAACTTAGATATTTTGAAAGAAATATCACATTACAACATTTGACAATTGTGGTCTTGTTCTCATCGCGCATACGTTGTTTTCACTGATGTATCAATTTAGTCCTTAAGTATGGATAATTTAAATTTTTGATTCTACCAACTTTTGCCAATGTTTTTGCCCTAAGTTTTCGAAAACGGCAATTTTTAAGGTTTATGAACAAAAATTTTATTCAATTTTTTTAATTGTTTTACGATTTTTTCAATGAGTATTGGATTCACTCAATTGTCTAACGTAATTCATTGATTTTTCAAAGAACGTCCAATACTTTCACTTGAGTACGGGGATAATGCTATTCTTACACCTAAATTATAAAATAATGAAGTATAAAGTCAAGTTATCTGCTGAATAAATCCGATTAAGAATAGAAATCAGTATCACCCAATTTTAACTTCAAGCATTGTATTCGTCTTAAAGAAATGATTCAAAACTACGAACGTTGGTGCCGTCCTTCAACATCTTTAACTCTGCTATCTTTTTGATGCTCTGTTGTATTAATTTAAATTGAGTCACAGCACTCAACAGTAATACTTTAACATTAGTGAGTAATTACATATCAGCCCTCCCAGGAAAGTTTGTTCAACATATCTACTATGCCACGATTTCTATTTTCAATTCAATTAATTACTTCACGCTCATTTTCGTTTACTTGTTTGCAGTTAACAGAATGCACATTTATTTCTGGCACTTAACTCACAATTTTTCATCCAATCGTTGTTCAATACTTTCGAGTTTAACTGTTCGATTAGATTATAAGTTGGTTTAACACTCCATAACCACAACAAAGGTGCTCCCAGGAGCGGATGGAGGAAGGCCCCATATAGTATGGAATTGAAAGAATGAAAAATCTGTGCTCAAGGTGTGTCCTTTTACAAAAGAATTAGGGCAAAATTGGTACATGTTAAATCATCTCGAGATAGAAACGGCATTAAAGACAGAAGTTTGCGAAATAAGATTAAGATTAAAGTTGGAAAGAAAGTAATGGGCACTGTAACAAAGGACGACAGTGAACTGAAAAGAAATCGCCCATACCACAACAAAAACCTATTTCATTTCAGCAAAATAAAGGCCTACCTAACCTGTAGCTCGGAACCTCACATCCTCCCCTTGAGAGCGTTTATTCCCAGGGATAGAACAGTTTAATATCTCCTGAAAAGCAAACTGTTAAGTGAGTCATCCCCGTTAACTAACTCGTCCACTTCCAAGTGATCCTGATGAGATGGTACTCGGTTTGCGGGCTGCTTGCTTGATCCCTCAGTCATTATTAACAGTTTGGAAATGAAGAAGCTAACCACAATGAATGAATAGATATTAAAAAAAATTAAGATATTTCGATTCTGCTCACTATATTCTGTTTTTAAAAATGGTTTTTTAAGACGCCAAACGCCATAGCGTTGCAATTGGTCGAACTATTCTCTCATAGTGCCTGCTTTAATTAATACATATTAAAAAAAATAATGCCACTAGATAGTGTGCTTGCTTTAAATTAATTTGTCCGTTCCTATTTTCGAGTACCACTACTACGGAAATTAATAGAGCAAAATGACTACACACAGAAAACCTATACACGACTAGTGAACAGCCACCGCTGAAAATTTCTGTTTTTTCGTAAGTTAAACCTAAAGTTGATTTCATTCGTGAGAACTCTTTTAATACAGCCAATTTAAACGCACATTTTTTTCTTATGTTCACTCCTTTATTTTGGTGCTCAGATAACATTAGAATGAAATTTGATCGTTATAAATAACACTCATTAGAAAAAAAAATTTTGAGGAATCTAAATATATGATTCATAGACACTTGTAATTGACTCTAAATATATAATTGACACTTGTGACACTTGTAATTAATAGACACTTGTAGGTTGGATTATTTACATATGTTTTATACCTAGGAGATACCATTCGTAAAAGTGGTACTTCTAATAAGCCTTATCGAACATTCAAAGTGAAGAATTTTAAATTTTGCTCTACACTTTTACATGAAGCAGGTTATTGAATTCTGCACTATATTATTAATGATGACAGGACGTTGTTGAATTTCGTCTTAAGTTATTTCTGGATGCAATGGGGATGGAAATAACCAACCATGTATGTGAGCAAGCAAACGAGTTTATCAAAGTTTCATAGGAATGTAGTAGATTGATTTCTTTGTCTCTTCTCACTGAAATTATTTCGTATAACCAAAAATGTTTAGTTATTTTGCTGTTTGAAGTTCGTACGTACAGTTTTCTACTAAACACAAAATTAAGATAAAGGACTTGGCAGTTTTCTTTCAATTTCTTCCTTTTGTGAATGACAACATCAGAAACACGTTTAATATTATGTTAAAAATCGCTCTACGATAAGGCTTCGTGGAAATTTTCTTTCAAGTTTTCATCCTTGGCTTTTTCTGCTCTTACAAATCACCGAAGACATGTGCCCTCTCTTCAGTCCAAATTAACCCTCATAAAAGAGGACAAAATTCTTTACGAGTCACGCGTATCAGCAATAAACATCCTCGTATCCACAATACAGGCCGACGTTAGCGCCAACAAAGCTTGACAAAGACTGACGTTTTTCTGGAGGAGCATTACGTGGCTACGGACTGGCCTCCTTCATTCACATGGATTATGGAACTTCAATAAACGGGATTATGGAACTTCAATAAACTGGCTGCGAGGCCTGAGAAAAACACCTGGAAAGAACTATTAAAGGTATTGGAGATCAATGCTCATGAAATTCGCAACGCTAGACTATTATGATAAGCCGGGCCGCTTCCGAGCACAAATATGTGAATGATTGCTTGCATGTTAGGCTTCCTGTGACGCCAGAGTGCATCTCATTTTGAGAAATTTTAACCTCTTCCAATGCGAAAAAATCCACTCGGCTTAAATAACGGTTATTTTATCAAGATAATATCACACGTATACTTTACGAATTGTTAAAGCCGAAGATTGTGTGTTTAAATATTTGCACCAAAAGGTGAGCTAGCTACAGCGATCGTGTTCAATTGAAAGTTGTTCCAATAGTGAAATTGAAGTATTAAATCCATCAACACGTTGTTTAACTCCTACAAATATCATCAAAACATTCATTTCAACCATAACAATATCCCCAGCAACCTCGCTGCAAAATACCATTTAAAATGCGTCAGTGTGGCTAGCTGTTGCATTGTTGTGACTTATCTAGCATCAGTGAGGCAACCTGTGGCATCATTGTGACTTGTCGTAGCACCACTGCAGGAAATTGTTGCAATAAGGTAGCTGTCTGAGTGTTGCGTATGCGGGCCATATTTGGTGATTGAAAAGTAGCTCCCTATTTTGAAATTTTTTTAATTTTTTACATGCTGTTATTTTTTGCTCAACTATTTAATGCATGTTCTTCAATATACGAAACTGTTATTGTTCTTTTTTCAGATTGATTATTTTATACTCATATTCGAAGGTTCATAGAAATGGCCGGACGCCTGACTCTAAACGTGGTCATGCTTTAGACCAATGTGGCATGCTGTACGCCAATGTGGCATGCTTGACGCCAATGTGGCATGCTTGACGCCAATGTGGCATGCTTGCCGCCAATGTGGCCTGCTGTACGCCAATGTGGCATGCTTGACGCCAATGTGGCCTGCTGTACGCCAATGTGGCATGCTGTACGCCAATGTGGCATGCTTAACGCCAATGTGGCATGCTTAACGCCAATGTGGCATCCGGTACACCAATGTAACATGCAATACGCCAATTTGGAATCCGGTACGCCAATTTGGCATGCTGTACGCCAATGTGGCATGATCCGACTCCAAAGCTTTGTGATGAACACGTCAAACTCTTATTAGAGTATACACCCTAGCTACGACAATGTATCTAAAAAGTGTCCCAGCTATGAGAACTTTTTTTTCTGACAAAAATTATGAAACAATTTTCATTCTTCAATTTAACATGCAATTGCAGCATACATGGAGAGCCATTCAAACAAATACGTACGTGAACGACGTACTAATATACTACTTGGGGCATATCCCTGTAAATATGCTCTTTGGTACTCGTGAAATTTGTAATCGACTTCTGTAAACAGAAATGAGAGAAAATCGATTTTGAGGTACATAGAATAAATCATCTCAAAGGCTATATAAACACATACGTATATAAACGAAGGTAATTTTTTTAACTTTATCAGTCTTCGGTATTGAGAAGCAGAAGCCAGTCTCGTGTTTTTAACGAGAGTTATAAATTGCGAAAATATTTCGTTAACTTTGATGTGTGACTATTTCTAACGAATAATATCCAGCTAATTCTAATCTTCGCTTAGACAATCAGTACAAAATTATATGTTTGTCCTAAAATGTGCTCCTGAATTTTAGAATGAATGGCAAAATTCCTCTCATGGAAATCATTATTTGTAACTGATTTTGGGTTAAAAGTGGCGACATGAATGTAACGAATAAAAAATTACGCTTTCCAATTGATTTTGCCGTAAGCTAAACACATTACAGGGACGTAGCATTCCTGCTTTCCTAAAGATATTCTTAGCAGCTGATCGATGTTAGCACTCCGTGGTTCTTGCGGATAAGGAATGCAGGCAGCGCTTGGTAGAGGAAGATCGAGTCACGTCAACCTGGCGTAAATAATTTGTGTAGCAGAATAGCTTCCCCAGACAACCGTAGAAAACGAGAAATGAACAGAGAATAGAAGAAAACTTTTTTGGGGTAAACTTCAACTATACTACTTCGGGGGTCATGCGTTTTATGACACACATGATAGGCATTAAAATAATTTTCCTTGGGCTTCATTAAACTCATGAAATTATGTCAAATTCACTGGCCTAAATGAGTAACGTTACCCACGAGTGAGAAATATGAATTAGAGCAATAACAGTAGTTGAGAAACACTAGACTTTATTTTGGGAAAATGAAAATAGATTCAAGCCCATTCTGAGCACTACAAATACTGTAGCAGCCTCAATGTGTAAAATGTAACTGATTATGACAATTTATTTCACCAATTTGGTACAGTTACATTCAGTGTTCAACATTAAATATCATTGTGTCCTTTATATGAACAATTAAATTAGAGGCCAAAGAAGATAGCGAACTTAAGCGCACAGGATGTTTATTCAAAACTTTCAGTTCAATAAGTTCCTAGTAGGATGTTACCGAATTACAGAGTTTAGAAATAATGACACTAATTTTAACTTTTCACATTCACACTTTGCACCAAACTCTCTTCATCAGTGACAAAAGTCAACCGAGTTGATTTTTTTCGTGATGAAATGACTCACGTAAATAAATTGAGTGTTTTTATATTCAGAACCTCTGACTTTGAAAAATAAATTTCCATGAAATAATACACAGTAAATAATCTAAAAATGATATGAATATGGGATAAATTATATGTACTGCGTGAATGTCAATATATAGTTTGAAATAATATTTTAAGATAAGTTAGTAATTGAATGCAACTTCCTATGAGTTAATTTTCTCATTTTAATTTAGTGAGCTCTGAAATCATGGGCATGCTATAGCCTAACTATTCTTACACCATCTCACTACGACAGTTCGGAACTTAACGCTTTTCAACACCTCCACAACATTTAATTAAGTTGGCATTTAGGTCGTGCCCGGATCTAGTATACAGTCGTGCAAGGTAGTTGAGAACTGCTCTGTCAGTGTAGTTACTTATCACAGAAATATCTCACTAGATCACACTCTGTGCAGTGCAACTGTGATCACGCGCTGTGCAGTGCACCTGTGAT
>JACJUY010004892.1:25156-74679 GCA_014220935.1 Platorchestia sp. MABIK
TTATAGCTCCCGGAGTGGTTATGGGAATTCTTTATTGTTTTTAGATATATTTGATCATCATGATCTGTCATTAACAAATAACTTGAGTAAAATTTACCAAATTTATTAATCGGTAAATTGAGAGGTAATTATTTCATCTAAGGCTACAATAATAACCCAGTGTGATTCATGTAGGTACCTTTTTTTGTTATTTAAGTCCTTTACTTGAATCAGGTGATTTTTAAAGGACTTTCAAAGGACTTTTAAAGGACTTGATTTTACTTGAATACTTGAATCAGGTGAAAGGACTTGAATAACAAAGTCCTTTACTTGAATCAGTGATTTTTTGCTTTGTTCTGCTTTAACTTTAGTAATGTGATTTAACTCATTGTGTTTGCGTAGAAGTAAAGGTAACTGAGATCATGGAGGTTAGCACAAAAAACACTCATAAACTTCTAAAATGCCCGGAACAAATACCGTAAATGATCAGAAATAACACTAAAAACCGCCCAAAATATGATCTTAAAACCTAGCAAAATAACATTGTTTGTGTTTTTGTCTCGTTTTTCTGTGTTTTTCAAATGTCAATCAACCTAAACACTTGAATGCGGCTAGTAAAAGTGAAGCATAATATTCAATTCAAATTTATAGTTAATTGTATTAATCTATGTTGAAAATGCTAAACTGGATGGGGTTGCATTTAGTTTTGTTTAAGAATTTTTTAAAAATTGAGTTTGTGACCACTGGCTGATCAGCAGCATAATGAAAACTGCCACAGTGACCACAAATATGGCGCACGTCGCAGTCAAAGTGTTCCTGAGATCGCCATCACTAGCCAGCATGTGCCCCTCAGGTGGTGCTACTGGCGGAGGACGCGGCGATGCAGAGCAAGCTCGCTGCTGCCGACATCCACGTGCAGACCATAGCTGAGGTGGCGCCCATAGAGGTCCAGCCCGCTAGGGTCCTCAGCAAGCTCTACGCTCACCTCGGTCAGTGGCGTGATCGTCTTCCTTCTCTTCCTGCTCCAGAGTGCTGGTTACTTGTTCTGCTGCAGTTGTTTACTTTCTCTCAAGTACATGCCATTTTAGCAATGCTCAACTGCTATTTGATTCAACTTTCCTTCAAGTGTAATGGGTAGGGCTGTATTGAGTGTATTATACCAAATATAATATTGGGTAGGGCTAATTTGTTGTTTTTGATTTTGAAGTCAAGAAGCTTGTCGTAGTATTGTACCCCATGGTGCAGTGCTTGGCGTGTTAAGGACTGTCGGAAAATTGGAGTAAGTATTGGCGTCCTATGAAGAAGCTTCTCACTGCACATACCCGGTAGACAGCACACTAAGCAAAAGCTCGAGCTAAGGCCACGTACATTTTCCAGGTCGGAACCAGAAGCTTGGGCTGTCTGGTCGCCAGAGTCTGGATGTGGGTATCCTGTCTACCAGCAAGCTCTACTGCCTCCAGGACCGCGTCTTTGCCTTCACACCTCAGGTAAGCTTCTATTCTGCTGATCGCGTGTGCTAAAGCAAGATCTTTGCCCTCTGATCTAGCAAAACTTGCTCGGTTCTGGTCTTTGTCATCTGATCGAGCCAAATTTGCTCGATTCTTATCTCTCTCATCTGATCAAGTAAAACTGGCTCGGTTCTTTTCTTTGTCATCTGATCTAGCCAAATTTGCTCGGTTCTTATCTTTGTCATCTGATCTATCAAAACTCGCTCGTTTTTATCTTTGTCACCTGATCAAGCAAAACTTGCTCCATTCTTATTTCATCATTGCTCCAGCATAAATACTTTTTTTCATTTCGTTTAGTTATCTGTGTACAAGGTGGTCTGGTAAGGGAAATCATCAGTAACGACCTAGGCCTTGAAAAAGCTAGTCGAATATATGCTTATTCACTAGTATTTTTTATTCATTTTAGTTTTTGATGCATATCCTGTCTCCAGCTAATCACCTTGTGAACTTGAGTGAATTGTTACTCCGTCAGCACCTTATGAACCTAGGTGAACCATCATTAGGTGAGCTTAAACACTCATACCATGATTTAGTGATCTAAGGTGAAACGGCAAACCCTTCTTGCCAAATGTGTCAACCAAGACCCGTCTGTTGCGAGTCAGGGTGCGTCAGGTAGTCCCTATGTTTCTGTATTTCGGTTGTCTCCGATGCCGTTGGATTGCAGAATAAATGGGCGAGTGAATAGATCCAAATTTACTTGAGCTTATTTTCAATTTTCATTAATTTTGTTTGTCTCATTTTAATTTAAGTATTTTTTTTAACAATGGTACGGTTTTAAACCTCTTCATTCTTCAGTATGATGAAGAATTTAATAGTTTTCACCAGTACTTTGGTCTCACCTATGTTCCTGTGACCGTCTATGGTCGCTCTTACCATGAATTGTTGGACTCTTAGCACGTCAAGACTCGATTGAACTGGAGATATTAACCATATGTGCCGGCCTCGTGTCAAAACTGACGCGGCGGATCGTGACCCAATGAGAGTGTGATTGAGAAACACAGATTATTTTTTTGACATTTACATACTTGTAAATATCAGCAATGTTGTGACTGGGCTCAATCAAGGTGGTGGTTCAAATTGAAGCAGCTTTTCGAACTATAAATTGATGTCAGCAGTAAACAGAGGGTCGTGAGACTGAAGTATTGGTGAAAATGAGGTTTTGTAGTATATTTTAATTTGCTTATCAAACGCTATGACCGTCATGAAGGGTAGTTTTATTCGCTCACAATTGCGTTTCAAAGTTGAATGTCGCAAAGATTCATCCAGAACTTTAATCTAATTTACGGGTAGAGACAGTCTATCATTTTCGTTTGTGTACTCTCCATTCTCAGTTGCTATAGTCAACATATCTTTGGTTTGTTCTACAGTCTCTCTTGCCTCGCAGATATTGTAGGCCCATTTTCAGGCTTCATTCTTCTATATTTGAGGCAAGCGATCGTTCCCTTCTATTATTTGTCATCAAGATGCTCTCATATCGTAGTTCGTCGCAGTTTGGCCTCCTCGTCTTTGTTAACACTTTCGCCGCAATTGGTAACACTGAAGTTCAATATTCAACTTAAATTTAAAGTGAATTGTAATAGGCAATGTTGAAAATAGCAATCATTAACTGGATTGTACCCTCATTTACCTTTAATTAAGTATTTGTGAAAATTGAGTTTGTGCCCATCGGTCGGTCAGCAGCATTATGAAATCCCCTCCGTGGCCACCGTTGGCGTTGCGGTCAAAGTGTTAATTTCACAAGCTTCATCTTGGAATCTGTCACTGCCACCGTTGCTGCCATTGCGACGGTTGCAATGGTAGTTCTTCCAATACGAGGCAATGTCTGTAATTTTCCCCATAGATATTTTAATATTAGTTAATTCGCGACAAACTGGAACGCCTCGTCACCACATGATGGCTTTTTTGTCAGTAGTAAAGTTATGGGTTACAATTTTTCCAATTGGTGTTTTGGTTTTAAGTAATTGGATCCACAACAGGAGCGTCTTACCACTCGCTGATCCCCTCGATCTTTTTCTTCATTAGTAAAGACACCTGTCTGCGCTTGTGATTTATGTATACGTGTGCATCGTTTTACTGTTAAGTCTTGTGCTCCCCTGTCATTTCAATATCCTCAGTAGTTTTGTCAAATTTTGTGCATTCATGAACATTTCTTGAGGAAAAGGCATCAATAAAATGTTCTGTTCATTTCATTCACTTCAAATAATTGGGTACAGTTTACAACTCGATGTAAAGCTCTCATTTCTTTCCGGATGTTTTTTTGGATGTAATTTGAGAAGCGTTTCCACCGTTAAACTGTATTTTCAATCAAAAATTAACAGCTTGCTTCATCCGCAGTAAAAAGCAGTCATGAGGAAAGTTTTAATTTTTCTTTCGGTTGTTGTCTTAGTTTGAACAGAATAAAAAATAAATTCATAATATCCGCAAAGTGGATAGTGGGTTTCTAAGGTCAAAAATTTTGAAGACCTATCTCGAAGAGCTAGTTGATTTCATGAAATGCCATTTAGTATGTGGTTATCTTGTTTTTGGTCACCCGCGGCCACTGTTTAATTCTTCTCTTTCACTCTCGATTTATCTTGCAAACTTGATGATTTTTTGGTTATGCTTCACGCATTCTTCTGTGGGTGGTAATGTGGGTGCCATGGTTGAACCCATGGCACCACATCCGTAGAAACCACTCTTGATATGTCTCTTTCGTTTCTGAACTCGGTATTTTACTCGCTTAATGTTCTCAATATTTTTAGTTGATCAAATGCGGCAGTAGACTCTAATGTGGAGCTGTAGATAGTGTGTCTACACTTCGTTTATTCTGTCTTGTTCCTAGCCATCTTTTCTCAACGGAGGGACACAAAACTTGTACATTAACTCATGCGTGTACTCGTATGTACTCATGGACTCGAATTCATCCACATATTCTTGCATGTAAGAGTAGATGTGAGTGCAACACATGGACTCGAGCTCATGCACACATTCTCACTTGTAAGAGTAGATGTGCGTGCGCTTAAACCGTGGGGGCGAATGTGACGTGTCCGCAGTTCTCAGACACGAGGCGGTTCTTCATCGCGTCCGACCTGCTGCTGCTCATCGACATCTTCAAGACGGAGCTGAACTTCCTGCAGGGCACCTGGAAGAACATGCTCGGCCGACCCACCGTCGTACTTGAGATTAACCAGACTTTCTTGGGTACGAGATTCCGTCTCAGCTCCGAGGGTACTGGATTGGTCTTTTTCTACTCAAGGTCATCGAATTTGACTTTTTAAAATAAAGTAAAGTGAATTTGAAATTCTCAGTAGGAAAAGGCCATTCTGATAACCCTTCTCTGCCTTCTTGTGCTCGAATTTAGCGTGTTCTTGGTTTTCTTTCGCGCACTCAACCTTTTTTTTGAACTTTACTAATGGAGTTTCGGGTTCTTGAGATAAACTCGACTTTAAAGAAGTGTATTGATTAGTTTGCGTGCTTGCTATTTGGTGTTTCTTTATCAACAAACGCTTTGGCATGAACTGTGATTGGCTACCTGCTTTTGTTTAATATGGGTGTTGTGTTTTACCATACCAGTTTATGTTCGATAATAACTTCTTATGTCTCTTGAAATATTCAAATCTGACAAGAGTATGGCTTGTGTTTAGCTCGTTTTTGCGAAGTTTGCATGTCCCTGTGAAGTCATCCTGACATTTTCTGTTGATCATTTGTTAATTATTTCACTCCATTTTTTCGACCGATTTAGGGCTTTTTGACTTCATTGGCCCTGAAAATTGCTTTTTAGCATTGTAGTTGGATTTGATAGTCTGAACTAGCTGTGCTTTTACTCAAGCCTTACGCACTATCTCGAGCATTTTTAACCTTTTCCTTTGTCATTTTTAATCATGGTCTGTTACTCTCTTGTATTTACTTTGACTGGCCAACCTGCAAATTTTGATAAAATTAGCATCTATGGGCAGTTTGTTCGGTAATATTTTTATTCCTTACCATCGGATTTACGCATGCATTCACACAAGTAGTAGTTGCTGTGGTGACATTTGTGAATGTCTCACTCTTTACCTGACATGGTATTATCGTTCTGGAAACTTGGGTTTTCCGTGGGATGCAGTGCAGTTATTAATTTATTTAATTTCTGTTCCATTATGTGATTGTTACTTATGATTGCTTATTGCTTGCAATCAATGTTCGTTTTGATTCCGTTGCCTCTCACTTTTCAATTTTCTGTCGTTCGTTGGAAGAATTCTTTCCTACCTCTGCTGAAGCTCTTGTTACTGCAGCGTTGCGGTACCGGTGTCATCGTTGTCACTGCGATTCTCACCCTGTCTTAAGAGTTGATGTTGTTCGGGTTGTGTTTTCCTAACATGTTGAAGCGGTCCAGCTGGCAACGGTATTTTTTAAAATGACTTTGCTACGCCACGAACTGTATAGTTTTTTCCACACACTATGTTTCATTACACGGCTTATGGTGTCGATTGCCTACTCAGCTCGAAGAATGAGTTTCAGACTAATGCACCTGCCGACTTGCGTGTCTGGTTGGTTTAAGGGTTTTACCTTGAATGAATCGGCCTAATTTTGGTCGATGAAAACTGAAAATACTGATTTCGAGAGTAGGTTTCTATTATAATGTTCTCCTTTCGTTATTAAATTTGTAGATTTGCAAGAGTGACAGTCGGTGCGAGGTAATATATATTAGTCTATGCACTAAAGGTGGCCCAATATTTCTCTGATTCTAGCAAATTTCGATAGATGTCACCTTTGATATTAATCGGGTGTACCTTGGATGGTTTGTGTACGTTTACATATTTTAACGTAAACATTTCCTTGAACTAAGTTTAGCTGTAGGCCCTTCCATAGTGCTAAGCCTTCTAATGATCACCATTCTTTTATACACAAACAGGAGGTTCATTTCATTACAATACTAGTATGTACAGTTTTTATTTTGTACTTAGCGAGTCTGCAATCTTTTTGATAGTCATCCTTTTGTGACAATGGTCTTCCCTTTGGTCACGACGGCTAAACTTTGGACCATACGATCGATTGGCCTACATTATGGAGCGTCAACTCCACAAAATGGCATATCGTATTGCATGCTCCGTCCAGGTCAGCTATGCCGTCAGCTCCGATAGCTAACACTACCGCTCTCCGCACCTCAGTTTATGGACCATGACGAGAGTTACCTGCCCAACGACATTGACCTGGGGCTGTTTACGGTGTGCATCGCGGTTGCTACACTGGGCACCTGTTGGCGTGACCTAGGTAGACCCACTGTGTCCATCGTCGTCCGCCACGTCTATCTTAATGGTGGGTTAGAACTCGGTGGAGAACCTCGATTGTTCTGGAAACATTGTCGAAAATTGGACATCTGAAACACAGGATTCATTTCGGGACTTTTCTCGGTCGTTGGGACTCGATGGAACGCGTGATTCCTTTTGGGATCATTCGCGATGTTTGGAACTAGCGGAGCTCGTGATTTGTTTTTAGGCCTTCTGGGTACTGTTGCGTATTGATCTTGCGTTGTTCGTTGGTTCATCGTTGGCAGGCAAGTTTGGTCGAGTGTTGGAGGTTAGTGATGGTGAGTTCAGGTGTGCGGTTGTGCTGATTTCTGCGTAGTGTTTGAACCCAATAGATTCTTGTTTAGTCTATCGATGGAATATTGGCTGCGGACAGAGTAATCGCGGGTGCGTTGGACATCAGTATTTTTTTAATCGTTTTATGTTACTTGTACTTTAATTGAAATAAAACTTTTCCCATGTTTTGCATGGTTTGTAATGTCAAAATCATGGGATTTTGGGTTGGGCTGGTATCTTCACCGGAGACTGGTTTTTGTCATGAGGCATTTTACGAGAAGCGTGTAACCGTGCTCGGGGTAAAGTATTGCATTTTATCCTAATATCGTGCGTTAGTTTTTGTGTTTGATCTTCACTGAAGGGAAATTTGTTGCTGAACTTGAACGAGTTTCTGGATTGTGGCTCCGCTTGTCACAGTCACTCTCGAATGTGTGAGTGCATCAGTTGTACAGGAGTGTTCCCGCATGCCCGGCTTGTTTTCGCTTGCTAGTTCGGAAGAGTTGTGTTCTTTCTCTATGCTTCCATGTGATGGAATGGCATATCAATTGCTCTCATTATGTGTATGAAAATAATCCACTCTACCTGCACTCCCAAGGGGAAAATGTGTGAGGGCCCGAGCTGCGAGTTAGGTGGGCCTTGTTTTTTTGAAACAAATGTTTTTTGTCATGTTAAGGACTATATTTTTTTGGTTCACTGCTGTCCTGTTTTTCAGCACCTCTAACTTTCTTCTTAACCCCTCAGGGGGATGCAACTGTTGTATCTATGGGAATTAGCGCTCCCAGGGGGACTATGTGAGGGCCCGAGCTAAAGGTTTGGTAGGCTTCCTTTTTGTTGAAATAAAATAGGTTTTTGTTTTGTTACGGACCATCTTGTTTCGGTTCACTGCTGTCCTGTTTTTCATCACCTACTACTTTCTTCTTCAACTTTTTCTTGTTTCATGAACTTCTTTCTTAGCTTACTGTTTCTGTGCACCTTGTGCATAGATTCCACGTTCCCTCAACTCCATGCTAAATGGTGCCTTCCTCCTTCCTCTCTTAGAACATCTTTGTCGTGGTTAAGGGAGGCTAAAATTTTCTTATATAATAATAATAATAATAATAATAACTTTCTTCTTGAACCTTTATCTGGTTTTATTACCTTCCATCTTATCTTGCAAACTGTTTCTCTGCGCCACGGGATCCTTGGAAGGAACATCATTTGTGCATAGATTCCACATTCCTTAAACTCCATACTGATTTGTGCCTTCATCCTTCCTCTCTTTGAACATCTTTGTTACGGTAAGGGAGGCTAAAACTTGTTTATAATCAATCAGTCCGCTCTAACTTTTGCTTACGCGCATTTTTCATGATCTCATGCTTCATGAGAGCATGTGCTACGTGCCTGCTTTGAGCACGTAGAGCTCTTGAATTTGCATGCACTCTTTAATGAGCGATCACTTGGGGAGAGTTCAATAACTTAAAAGATTAGTGCTTGAACTTTTTGTTGCCGGCATGATCTGTGCAAATCACACCATGTTCATTTAGCAACGAAAAAATTGATAGAAATGAATTGTACCATCTCTGAGGAACTTGTTATGCATGTCTGGAAGATATCTACCATTGCGTATATAATTCATTTATAGATGTTACAAACTAAAGAAAAACTCGCCAAGTTTTCATAATTGGCCAAGATTTACCATACCGGAGGCTGCTGCTTGTTCTTGACAACATTTTTATTCATTGAGGTCAATCTACGGGAATGGCGTTCTGGGTGAAATCTTCGTTTAGTGTATCTTAGATACCTAGCTTTCCTCAGAGAAATAAGAAATTTTGAGCTTCACTTGATGAGTTATAAACATTGCGTGTGTTTGTACCACGGTAGAGGAAACAAGGTAGGGTCAAACAAGTCTATTTTTCGTCGACTGTGTGGGTTTGCTGACGTCACGGCCACAAACTAATAGCAGCGTTCATATTGCTTCTGGTAGCACTGCTACTCCCAAATCCGTCTCCACTATTGGCCTGACGACACTGCGGTTTGGTGACGTCATAAAATTTGTTTGAAATAAAGCCATTCTATTGGCTACCCGAACAAGAAAAAGTGTAATTTCCTCCATAGAAATGACCCTACCTTGTTTCCTCTACCGTGGTTTCTACCAATATTATTGTTCCTAGTTTCTTCTACCTAATGTATCGACGTTTGCTTTGCTCATTGTTTTTACCACAAATAAATTGCTGCACAAAGTGGAGTTGTGATGAAAGTCTGTACATTTCTTATTTTTCATGCCTGTAGAAGCTCAAGTATTCAGAAAACTTAATTTTAATTGAGCATGATGAGAGTAGTGTCATTTTTGCATTTATGAGTTATTGTATGAATTTAGAAGCACGTTCATTACAACGCTGAAGCAGGGTGAACTCATTCTCCGCAAGCCAACTTGGGATTAGCGAGATGCGCTTAATTTCATTTAAACGAGCCAAACGAGCTCTGTGTGAACATACTTGTAAATTAGAACCTCTTGTACGCAGAGGCTGAAGTAGGGTGAACTCGTTTTCCTTACCTAAATTGTTATTAGCTTGATGTAGTTAATTTACTTGAACGACCTCTCCATGAACATCCTTGTTAATGAGAACCTCTTGTACGCAGAGGCTGAAGTAGGGTGAACTCATTTTCCTTACCTGAATTGTTATTAGCTTGATGCGATTCATTTCACAGAATCGAGCGCTCTATGGACATGCCTGTTAATGAGATCGTGTTGTACACAGAGGAGGGCAAGGTGCCGACCGCCATGGTGGCCACCGTGAAGAAGCTCAACAGCGGCTACATCAACGGCACTCGGTACGTGTTCCATGGCCTGGCGTGTCTCACTCGAGGTGTTGTGTTCATTTAGCCTACCGTCGTGGCTCAGGGCTTTTAGACCTAGTGTAAAATCGCCAGGTTTTCATGTATTTTTTATCGCCATAGCGGTGCAGTTGTCAGCAAAAGTTCTTTTTAATCGACTCTCCTCGGGGGATATAACTATTGTACCTATGGGAATTAGTACTCCCAGGGGGAAAATGGGAAGTCCTGAGATGAGAGTTAGGTAGGCCTTCTCATGCTTGAAATTAAATGTTTTTTGTTATGTTATGTCTTTTTTCGGCTCACTGCTGTCATGTTTTTCAGTACAAACTACTTTCTTCTTTAACCTTTCTCTTGTTTGATAAACTTCTTTCTCAACTTACTGTTTCTATGCACCTTTTGCAAAGATTCCGTGTTCCCTTATCTCCATCCTAAATGGTGCCTGCCTCTCTTCGGAACGCTTTTTTTAGTGGATATGATGGCTTTAACTAACATCTAATCTAATCATACTCTATTTCGGAATGCCTCCCCTCAGGGGGATACAACTATTGTATCTATGGGAATTAGCGCTCCCAGCGGGGCAATGTGAGGGCCCGAGCTAAAGGTTAGGTAGGCTTCCTTTTGTTGAAATAGAATAGGTTTTTGTTTTGTTACGGACCAACTTTTTTTCGGTTCAGTGCTGTCCTGTTTTTTCAACACCTACTACTTTCTTCTTCAACTTTGATCTTGTTTCATGAACTTCTTTCTTATCTTACTGTTTCTGTGCCCTTTCTGCATGGATTCCGCGTTTCCTTAACTCCATACTAAATGGTGCCTTCTTCCTTCCTCTCTTTGGATCGCCTTTGTGGCGGATAGGGAGGCTTAAACTAACTAATAATCTAATCTAATCTTCGGAATGCCTTTGTTGCGGTTAAGGAGGCTTAAACTAACTTCTAATCTAATCAGGGCTATTGCTATTGAATGGAAATCAGTTAATGTGATGCTTATATGTGCACGGTACCATTACATTGGTGTGCCGCAACACGGTACCATTACATTGGTGTGCTGCAACACGGTACCATTACATTGGTGTGCTGCAACACGGTACCATTACATTGGTGTGCTGCAACACGGTACCATTACATTGGTGTGCCGCTACACGGTACCATAACATTGGTGTGCTGCAACACGGTACCATTACATTGGTGTGCTGCAACACGGTACCATTACATTGGTGTGCTGCAACACAGTACCATCACATTGGTGTGCTGCAACACGGTACCATCACATTGGTGTGCTGCAGCACGGTACCATCACATTCTTGTGCTGCAACACGGTACCATTACATTGGTGTGCTGCAACACGGTACCATTACATTGGCGTGCTGCAACACGGTACCATTATATTGGCGTGCTGCAACACGGTACCATTACATCGGTCATTGCCCTTCAATTTGATGTTCCGTGTGGGCAGGGTGGCGCTGGGCAAGATGGCGGACTTCCTGAACACTTCGTGCATGACGAGCCTCAACTTCCTGCACGACACTGAGAACGGCTACCCCGACAGTGAGTGGGTTCTTCAGTGTTATTCAACTGTTATAAATATTCTCAATGTCATTCAAACTATTGTATTTTCAACATTTTTCTACTATTTTAAGAATTTTAAATGTTCTTCAAACTATTTTAAATATTTCCCATGTTTTTCTACTACTTCAAGTATTTTCAATGTCCTTCAAACTATTTTAAATATTTTCAATATGCATCAAACCATTTCAAATATCATCAATGTTCTTCAAACTATTTTAAATATTTTCAATATGCATCAAACCATTTCAAATATCATCAATGTTCTTCAAACTATTTTAAATATCATCAATGTTCTTCAAACTATTTTAAATATCATCAATGTTCTTCAAACTATTTTAAAAATCATCAATGTTCTTCAAACTATTTTAAATATCATCAATGTTCTTCAAACTATTTCAAATATCATCAATGTTCTTCAAACTATTTTAAATATCATCAATGTTCTTCAAACTATTTTAAATATCATCAATGTTCTTCAAACTATTTTAAAAATCATCAATGTTCTTCAAACTATTTTAAAAATCATCATTGTTCTTCAAACTATAAAAGTATTTTCTTCGCTACCCCGCAAATAGTGGAGTTTCTACAGACCGGCTCAACCGTGTGTAGTGAACAGTGGCCTGGTGGTCTTTTTTTCTGGTCAAAAAACTCAAATTTAGTCGTTTTCCAAATGAAATTAGAGCATATAGACCTCTCGGAAGACCGTAGAGAGTGGCCTTCCGTGTGAAGTTTTTTGAAAAAATCTCAGGTTGAGAATTTTGGCTAGTATAAAGGCCATCATACTTTTTGCTCTCTGCCATTTCTTGCATTGATCACTCTTAATTAAATGTAGCAGGTAGATTAGTTGGATAATGGGCATCAATAGATGAGAAATACAATAGAAAGAAAACGGGAAGATGCTCACAATGAGGGTAATACAAGGTAAAAAACTGATTATGCATGCATCTGCAGGACCTTATTTTAATTTTCATTTTGAGTTCTTTAAAAGTTAAGAGCAATCAAACAAAAAAGTATTCACGACCAATTTTAGTTGTTACGTGAAAATGTTTTGTGTAGCTTGGACTACCATGGTCTAGTGGACAGTGGATTTTGTTCAGTGTTTCTTCCTATAGCGTAAGGTAAAAAGTTAGCCGCAATGTCCCACCCACAGGTGTTTGGAATGGGTTCCAGCCCTACCTAAGGAAACTTTTATTGCATTGTAAAATTATTTCATTGGGTATGTGAACAAACATTGTATCGTATGACAGGTATCAACTCGAATGGGCTAAAACATTTTATTATGAAACCCTTAGCGGATTTTGGCCCGGACTTTCTGAAAGCTTCACTAAGAGATGCACCTCTTACACGCCTGGCTGCCTTAGATATCGGGGAATTGAAAGAAATACTGTATGTTACATGTAACAATTTTACAGGAGCTAAAGATCCTCATGTGAAATACTTGAACAAATTTTGGTACACGCTTTCGTGGGATTTTGGTATCCACTTTTTACGGATTTTTATCAAATAAAATGGGTTCACAAATAGTTATGATAAAGAAAAAGGGCCTGAAGTAATTAACTGAAATAATTACCTGAAGCAATTACCTACGAGGCTCAGAGTAATATACGCTGTCTGGTGGAGTAAATAGTTTAAATGCGCAGTTGACGCCGATGGACGTGCAGGGTTGGAGGTCTGCGAAAGTCTGCTTGTCGGTGCTCACGCACGCTACATTACACTTTCCATCTACCGTCAGACGTCAAGAATATCGGAAACTGCCGTGCCAAGAAATCGCTGCCTATATTCTGCCCTTCATGGGTTATGGGTTATGCTAATATAAACAAACTAAACTTAATTTTTTTAAATCTAGCTTCAATCTAATAAGCGCTATAGCACAATAAACTAAACAACCCAGCACGCCCTACTAAGAGTAGAAATTCGTACGATATTGGTACACGCTTTCGTGGGATTTTGGTACATGCTTTCGTAGAATTTTGGTACCCACTTTCGCTGAGATACACGAGCTGTGAAATAAGCCGAAGTTTGACTCCGTGCTCTTCCTGTGCCCCGCAGGCCTGAAGCCAGAAGTGAAGCAGTACCTGAGTGGCCAGATGCGGGGCAGCCTCGCGTGGAGGCGGTCCGACCTCGTCAAGATGAGCTCCAGGTAACACCCGCTGTTGCCTTAAGATCGTGCCTGCACTGGGGCCAAATTTCGGAATAATTCACGTCGTTCTTGCGGTACAGCTGGTAGCGTAAGTTCTCTTTAGTTGACCTCACTGCATTACACGCTGTAGGCGTAAATTTCATATTACATCTAGCTTCCATAGCGTGCTGTACTTACGTGCTGTAGCCAAGTCGATTTAGCAGAACTAGCGTTGCCAGTTGAACCGCTGTGCTGGCGTGAATTGCTTTAAAATTCGACACCAGTTTGTTTCTCACCACAAACTTTGACGAGCGGCTCCTGGTTTGCTGCGGACAAATGTTGAGAGTAATTGCGTAATACTGACGAGCATTGAAGATTTGGTTCACTCATTTCCGATCTTCTCAAATTCATAGTCCATGTTAGCATTTAGTGTGGGAGTTTGCTTCCGTTCATTGCCATTGCTGATGTTGTTTTAAATGTTTGCAAAAAGAGCAGTTTTGAGTCTCTGAAAGATATTCGTTTTTTTTTATAGAAATATGTGTGAATTTTCATAAAGGTTCCTTTGATCTTTTAGTATCACGCAGTTATCATTCTAGTCGTATTCCATGTGGCAGCTGACTCTGCAGTAAAGCCTTTTGGTGCTTTCATCGAGTTTTTAGCTCGTTTATTAGATATAACTTATTTGCCTTTGATATCGCCATTTCGGTCTTCAGTGTAACTCATTCTTTTGATAATTTTTATTTTTAGATAATTGTCAGGCACTCGATACAGCTTTTAAAAATCTTGAGCATCATAGGTGCTCGTCTTTTATATTCCTTGTTCACACAATTTCATTTGCTGTAATAACGTTTGCCTTCGCATGGCCTCCTCGTGGTTCTCAATACAAACCCGCGCGTTTACTTTCATTTTATTTGTCATCGCTTTCCTTTTGTCTAAATATTTTATCTAAACATTGTTTCATGCTGCTCATAACTTTTGTTCGTAAACTAATCTTCGCCCCAATGTGTGATAATATTTTATGAAGGTCTGTTGACAAGTTTTATTGAAAGTGGCTTTTCCGGGTGTGGTAAATGTTGGGCTACTGCCCGCCAGTTGTTGCTTAGTTAAAACCTTACTCACTCCGGTCATTTTCATCAGCTTTGTGAAATGGTTTTGTTGTGCTTTTGCTGCACAGAAAGCAAAGTAAGCCGAATAAAATGTTCTGAAAATGGAGAAATGTTTGTTGAATCTACAAGTTTTGAATGAAATGAGAGCTAGTTGACTCGTCACTCGAGTGTTCATTTTTCCTTAAATACTAATTTTCTATTGTGTGTTTTTGGATTTGCATTCTACATTCTTGGCTCTAAAATGTTCATGTGAGTTTCAGTTATAAGGTTAGCGTGTTAAGCTTACTATTCCATAATCTCCAGAAATACAATAGTTGCTTCAATTGAGTGCTTAGTACGGAAGCTTCATTAATACTGTCACATTTCTGTGCTCATGCTACAAGGATCACACTTACCCCTCACAGTAGGTGAGCGTGAAGTCGAGTGCTGGGCACACACCCACAGGGTCACCAAATTGGCATTTTTGTAACCAAGTGCTCAAGTTTGCGGCTTTTCCAAATGATGTTGAACCGTCTTTATGACCAAATTTCACTGGGAAAACCTAAACTTGAGGATTTGAGTCGTATAAAAGCAGATATGGTAGTCCTGGGCACACACACTCCCTCTCTCACGGTGCTGTCTACTAGTGCTGTACGTGTTTCCTATTCTAAATCACGCTTGTGTATGATCTGCCCTACCCTCATGTCACGGGAGCTCCAGTACAGCGACATCGCTAGCTTTGACTCGCCCATCTCTGGGGTGGCTAAAGCTCGTATGTGTGTTTGGTCCTCGTTGTGTGGAGCACATCAGTTTTTTGGAGTTACTCTTGAACCTTTTGCTGCATTACTGTCTCTTGCTGGAGGTCTATTTGTAAAACGCCTGTAGCTGAGTGGATCAATATTACACACGAACGCTGGTTTAGTGAATATATGTGGGTTATTCCAAGCTCTGAAATAATTTTATTCCCTTCTCTATGTTGACCAGAAATTTTTCCCGTATTTTAGACCAGTGTCGACTGTGAGCCAAGCCTATTACGACGAGACCTCCATGACAGATTTGACAGTTCTAGAGAAGGAATTGAATGCCTCAACGCTGTGACCAATTAATACGATGTGGTTTTGGTGTGCAACTCAGTGATGTTTTAGTTGTTTAGTGTGCAATTACAAGCTTGTGTTGTAGGGAAACAAAATGAATGCTCCTTTCACTGTTGGTGTTCGGAAAAAATCTCCCGAGTCGCCTTGGCAGGTTTAATGAATAGGTTTTTTATTGTTGTTAGGTAGCAAAGAGATGTATCACCATCAAAAGATTCTTGTGCTTCTTTGTGGAACTATGCTTATGGAACGAGGATAGCTTTATAACCTCGGCAGCTCGCTTGGGTACGTAGCTTTTGCACAGTCAGCAATACTTGGTGTTGGAGCGAACCTGCAGTTATTTTATTTTTATCATTGTATCGACCATGTTTTGCCTTTCTCTAGCTTCTTTTTTGTATTCTAGTCAAAACTTTATTCCTAGATTTTTTTTGCTTCATTTGCAATTTTTCCCCCTCAGGGGGATACAACTATTGTATCTATGGGAATTGGCGCTCCCAGGGGAACTATGTGAGGGCCCGAGCTAAAGGTTAGGTAGGCTTCCTTTTTGTTGCAGTAGAATAGGATTTTATTTTGTTGCGGACCTCCCTTTACTCAGTTCACTGCTGTCCTGTTTTTCAACACTTGCTACTTTCTTCTTCAACTTCGATCTTGTTTCATAATCTTCTTTCCCAACTTACTATTTCTATTCCCTTTCTGCGTAGATTCCGCGTTTCCTTAATTCCATACTAAATGGTGCCTTCCTCCTTCCTCTCTTTGGATCGCATTTGTTGCTGCGGGTAGGGAGGCTAAAACTAACGACTAATCTAATCTTTGCAATTTTTCGTTGCTTAGAGATGCTTTCTAACATTTAAAAAACGCTTTAATAAGGCATACGGTTGTTGAACCCTGTAGGTATATGATAACCATCAAGCACTGAAGTCACACACAATGAGGACCGAGTGTTGCTTTGTGTCGCGTGTAGCCTGCCGACATGTTGTGAAAACGCTGTTTTGGGACGGATTTTCCACAAATCACACTGTTTGGAGCAAGACAGCTGGCAGCGTATAAGTTCTTCTAAATCGACAGGGCAACGTTGAGTGCGTTTCAAATTTGATGTCTTTTTCAAAAAGAATTTGGTACTACAAGCAACGTAGCCAAGTCGACTTAGAAGAATTCTGTTTTTGTTATGACAACAAAAGTTGTTTCAATATTCGCTCCGTGGTGCTGTGTCGTGTGAGTGTGTGCGCGCTGGTGTCAAATGCAACTTACCGACTAACTCAATGTAGACCTCAGGGTGGCGAAGATGTCCCCTTTAGTGTGCTTTACTAACCCGTTTGTGTGCTTCTGGTGTGCGGTGCAGTAAGATGGAGAGCATCTCTGAAGACGTTCCTACGGAAATCAGGTACGCCGTCTCTGTGTGCATGAATTTTATGGGTGTTCATCACCGAAAATGTTGATCAGATTGCGACTTCCTGGAAAACTTTTATGTACTGATTTGTGCATGAGTTGTTACTTCTGATTTGATACTAGAGAGTAATGATTTATCTAATACTGGCATGCAGAAATGAACTTGTAACATGTTAGGTTATGTGGTTTGAAATTTGAACTATCGCGCGCGCCTCTGTAAGTGAGAGAAACTTCACCTGAGCGCCTGCTCACTTGCTTTTGTAGAATTTACGAATGAATTTGTTCCTCGTGATGTTCCTGAGCTTACATTTCTCTTTCCCTGATGATTCCTGCGAAAGTTCTCGCCTCAGCTTATGATCGAAATGAGTCAGAATGAATCTTCATTGAAGAATACATTCTTTTACGAGCGAGCACACAGTAGCGAAGTATTCTATAACATCAATTTGAGCAATGAAATTTTCTTTTCATTCATTGTTGGAGTTTTGTTCTGCCTTCAATAGATAAGCACGAGTTTCTGAGCATGGTTCTCCGACGATTTAACAAACCGCTATCTCGTGCGCTGCCCGTGTCAGGCGTGAGGGTGAGATCGCGCTCAGATGCTCGATGACACCTCTTATGCTTAAGGGGACCGTCTACCCAAAAAAGTCCGTTATGTTCCGACGGAGTTTATTCTTTTCGGAAAAAGTGAAAAAGGGTACTACGGGTAAAACAGTTAACCTTTGAGTTATGGATCATCAAACCGAATTTATCAGGTAAAAATTACTCCCTTAAAACTCATTACAAGTATTGTATTAATTGAAGACGTAATTAATTTACGAGCTTTTAAGTTGAGATAGTATATCATTTAACTCGAAGATGAGCTGTAATAACCATTATTTTAAAATTGTCTATTACCCTGATGTCCTAATGAACGGGCTCGTCTGAACATGAGCTAGCCGCTGCAGGTGAACTGTCTCCTGTGAACGGAGGACAAGCGGCTTGCGTCACGCGCGTACCTGTGGTCGAAGGTGAAGGATGCAGTGCTGCCATCTGCTTCTATTTCAAATGCAAAGTTTCATAACTTGTTTCTTGCGACAGTTTTCTGGCTCCTACGGTTATTTTTTCGATCATATATGAGTGTTATTTGGACTTTATTGCCGTATTTTAGGTGTAAGGGTGCAATTATAGATGCGCATTGCAATTCGTTGGTATTGCGGGGTAGAAAAGTGGTTTTGTTCCTTTGCTGCTATGAGCTTTTGTTATTGTACGTCTTAAGTTCAGAACTCGACGAATGTATAGACGAGTACTTAGGAAATGGGCATGCTGTCATTTCTCCATCAAATTGTGTGAATGCACTGATTTTTGGCGAAATTTTCTGCTTTGTGATTGTTTACGCTGCTTGTTTTCGTGGTGCCGGCGGTTATGGCTTTGGAAGTGTGATGCACTACGTAAATTTTACATTAATTTAATTTAAAACTTTATTGGCTCATAAATTGTTCTTCTGTTCCTTTCAAAAGGCTTCAGCAAGTGTAATTTTGGTAATTCTTTCTGTTTCATGTTGATTTTTTGTAGCTGCGACTTCAACAAATGATCATGCAATTGACCTCTTCCTTACATGAGCCTTTTTTTCTATCCGTGTTCTCTTACTTCCTCACCTCACCTTCTCTCCATATCCTTGCTGACATTTCTCTGCTCAATTTCGTGCTTTGCATAGCAAGACACATCAACTGAATGCTTTATTGGTTGATCTGAACTTAATATCTGCGTTAATTCGTTTCACTTGTGCAGGACTGTTGGCTAAATTTTATCGCTTGGGTCGCTTTTCATGAAAACTGAGCTTGGCCGCTTTCACGGACACGATTTTCAAGCAGAGCTATTCCAAATGTTTGTTTCACGAAAACGATTCGTTAGGAGAACCTTACTAAGCTTATGCTCTATGGTGGTTCAAATTTGGTATCACCATGCTTCAGAGGACAAATATTGAATGGCGTAGGATTTAGGATTTCAGGCGCACTGCTGTTCCTCGCTAATCTCGTTTGTTGATGCTCAATTTTATTTGGACAATTTTCTTACATGGTAACAGAATGTTCCTTGTACTCAAAACCACAAACACGCCAGTTTTTATCATTCACTGCGTATTTTACCGAAAGGGTGAAAGATCCCTATTTGTTGATGAATATCCCTTATTTATTGTCGTACTATTTGTGAATTACATTTACTAGAAGGAAAAATTAGCTTCCTTTCCATGCATGCGTCTCATCAATTTCACACATTTACCGAATTTCAGCTCGTCACTACCCATATCTTCACGTCAACACAGTCAGTGGCACCACTCAAACACGCCTGTTTTGTTGCGACTTGATATCCACATCACTTACAGCACGCTTCTCGAGCTCAGTACATGCGTCTCAGAGCTGCGACGTCGCACTCGTACTTGGCAACAGTTCCCTCACCGTCTCGTATTCCAGTTCAAAATACATGGTCATCATTTCGATTTCTTGCCATCGCGCACTGCGTTGAAACTTTTTAGTTAGAACAGGAATAGAAATGTGATAAAATGTGTCAGGTGTGAGTATTGAGACTATCCCTCATCTTTGCGCGGAGATGGCCCCTCAGGGGGATGAAACTATTGTATCTATTGGCATTAGTACTCCCAGGGAGGAAAATGTGAGGTCTCGAGCTGAGAGTTAGGTAGGCCTTCATTTTGTTGAAATAAAATGTTTTTTGTTTTGTTAAGGACCATCTTTTTTCGGTTCATTGCTGTCCTGTTTTTCAGCACCTCTGACTTTCTTCAACTTTTATCTAGTTTCATAACCTTCCTTCTTATCTTACTGTTTCTATGCGCACGTGATCCCTTGCGGGAACACCCTTTGTGCATTGATTCCACGTTTTCTTGACTCCATACCAAACGGTGCCTTCATCCTTCCTCTCTTTGAACATCTTTGTTGTGGTAAAAGGAGGCTGGAACTAATTTATAACCAGTCGTTGCACGGAGATAGAAAGGTTAATGTAGGGTATCGTAGGCCTATGGTATTCTGAGTGTACTGTACAGCACGCTGCGTCTCCTCTTACTGGAGCTTGCTTTGGGTAGCACTCTGTACAGTACGGCCCACAAAACCCCGAACCGAGTATTTATTTCCCCCGTATCAGAAATACCATCATGATCAGAATACTTTTTCCATAGGTTAATTATGTTAGAAATTAAATGTTTGTAGTATTCTCATGATGGTATTACTGATACGGGAAAATAAATACTCGGTTCCGGTTTTTGTGGGACATACTGCATTTTAGACCTTGTAATCATAGCTTTGGGAATCCTAGCGTGTGTTCATGGCATTGTGTTCACAGCCTTTTGTTCATAATATTCTGTTCTTAGTTCTTTAGCTGTTAATGCCATATCAGCACGAGGTGAACATTGTTTTCGTGTGTTCAAAGTTTTAAAAGCTTGCATGTTGTATAATTAAGTTGGTATACCTGTTCTACTACATATACCTTTAATAATGTACATAATATTAGCAAGATTCTTATTTCAATTTAGCTTCTATTTTATTCGGGAATTTTAAAATCCACTTCTATGAACAGTTCTCAGGTATTTTATTTTTTGCTGAATTTGTGTTGGTGTACTTTCAATTGGTCACTTCTCAGCGGCACTTCCTCCCTCATTTTGGTAGTCGACTTTCAGGGGCGGTCTGCAAGAACGTTAGTTGTAATAACGAAACTCTGCACATAAGAATACAAAAGGTTTAGGGTTAAATTAATGCATTTATCAATAGGTGATATCGATGCGGTGTGTACTGTGTATATGTGAATACGAAGTGCGTAAATTTCCCGTTATGTAGAGAAGACATATTCCGATCATTTAGCGTTGAAAGCGATTTGAGAATCGTTGTGGTATGCATGTAGGTTTCCCAAAATTATCTACCCATTTAATCTCAATCTTGTTCGTATTTTCTGCTTAACTCCTTGTTTAAAATTTTGATTTCATGCACTTTCATTCTTTTTCCTCGGACTTGTTCTTATGTTGGGTGACAATATATCCTACTGCCCTTTTCAAGTAGAATAACTCTAGTTGTAACCTGTTGACAACTCATCTTTTACTACTTTTGCATAGAAACAGTGCATGCGAGTTACTGAGACTCAGTTCCATTCGTAAATGCCCTCATGACCATACAAAACACTGTTACTGCCCTAAAGCGCCCCCGCTGCATCCCCTCCTCCCCCGGCGATGGTCCCTCCCCTCAACCTCCGCCTCTCGCCCAGGAAGGAAGACATCAGTGAGAGGTGAGGCTCTCTTCCACAGCTGCACCGCCGCCGCCGCCGTGCCGCGAGTCGACCGCCCCAACACTTTTCCATCTAGCTCGTTGACTGCGATGCTGAAGTTCAACATTCAACTCAAATTTAGGGTCAAATGCTGTTAGCAATTTTATAAATACCAAACATTAATTGGGTTCATTTAATGCCAGTAATTTTAAAAGATTGATGATTTTTTTTAAACGACTCATCGATGGGTCGTTTTGCAGGAGGAAGAACTTCAGCATGAGCCATTCATGGGTCGTATCGCAAGCAACGCGCTAGAGGCATGAGGGCCAGGTTGACTTTTTTTACGAGCGCATTCAAATTTTGGTTCATACCTGAAACCCAAAATATTGGGTTCTCTTTTTGGCCCAAATCATCGAATTCTGCTTTAGCTAGGTTCAGGTCTTTGTGACCAAAGTTCTCAAATTTCAATCAATGTTGTTTGAAACAACTTAAATAAGAGTTTTCGTCAGAAAAATGAACAAGCCTGCAATCCTGTCTCGAGGCGTTAGTTCTTATTGTTATAATTATAACGGGAGTCTAAAAATGGTGGTTAGCCTTGAGATTTTGTTCTGATTGTTCGGTTATCCTGATGGGTGGGGAAATGAGTAATAATTTCAGTATGGTTGGCTTCAGAAAAATCCCCACAGGCAAACACATTCCGTACGTGTGGCTACTTGAGCTTGCTCCCTCTTGACAGAGAAATAGAAATATGGAAGCTCAGTTTCTCGAATAACTTCAGTAAGCGCAATTTGGCTCTAGCTCATATTTTTAAGTTGGAAAACTATCGACTCGAGGTATCATGCTTTTGAATGTTGCAGTCTAACGTCAGGTTATTGGATTGCGCTGAATTCAATAATAGCGGCTACTTAGTCTCTTTTTTTTGAGCAAGTTTGGGTCAAGTAAACGAAACACTTGGGTTTCATATCGTGTAGACACGCATGAGTTTGTCTACTGCTGGAAAATTAGCTAGTTCGGGCGCAGGAAGTAAAGTTTCTTTAGAATTACTGCACAGAGTTTTAACATTACCGAAATGAGGTAGGTAATGTGTCCAAGAGGACCTTCCAATCTAGTTGACAAGCAACGGATGAACCTTTAAGGAAAATGAATTGAATCATATTTAATTGAAAAAAGAGTTAACGAGTTGCTGTGCTAGTGGAGTCATTTCTTTTGCTCTAGAACATGATATTCAAGAGCCAAGTGTAGGGCACAGCTAGTTAAACTTGTAGTGATTTAGACTTGGTACATCATGGCTAGCTGGCATTTGGCTTTATTCTTCTGCAAATAGTTAGAACAGTAAGCCCTTATTATCCCTTTAGATTCGTCCAATTGTTGTACTAGGGGAAGAATTCACAAAAAGGCCTACGCTACTCTCTGGTAACTGAAATGTTCACACTTGCAAGACCCTTTGGTGTCCTAGCCTGCCCTCCGTGATACGTACCTCATTCTGTACCTACGCGGCTGTGACTCTCAGCCTTGGGGTCACTCTTCTGTGTCCAGTGATCTTCTTCGGTTTGAGCTACAGGAAACGCCATGTTTATTCCTATCTGGTTTCTGAATCAAAATAGTACTCGAGATCATCTCAAGTTCGCGTTTTGAGTTGGGGGCATGAGTGTTCTTCAACGGACAAGTCCTTGATAAAATGTTGAATTGCGTCCCTAAGTAATATAGCGTCATTGATTTTCCGGTGACGAGCTGAAATTCTTTCAAGGATATCACCACAGTGACGTTGGCCAAAGTCACAAGATGCTCTTAGGTGGGAATGTTGGCCGCTGCGGTGGAGCTGTCGTAGCTGAAGGAAGACCAGTTTTTGCTTGCTTGTTGTTTTATGTCGGCACTTCAGGAGGCGTGCGAACCACTTCACAGTTGTGGGAACGGTCGCCACATTGCGCTGTAGTCTAACATCGGAACCCTTGAGAAAAATTAACGATTTATTCGGGATTAACATAGAAAGTCTCTGTGTTTTGATTGCAGTAACTATGGGTTACGTAAAGCTTATTAATATTTTTGTCTTAGCCAGTTGCAGAGTCATAAAATGAGTAATTGTACTTATACTCTGTTTGGTGTTCACAATAAATAACTCGTTTGTGAGTCAAGGTCAGTTTGTGAAATAAATAACATTTAACTTCGTAGATGACATGCCTTGTAAAAATTGGACCCTCAATATTCATCATAGTACGCAGAAAAGGTAAGCGTTGTAAGCTTTTAAATTTTTACTGTTAATATCAGTGTATTCTCATTGTAAAGTTAACTCGTTAAGCGCTTTAGTTTTGCGCTGTAAATTGTAGCTAAGTTATGGCTTTCATTTATTTGGTTACATTTATGATAGTCTCAAGTTATGAATTTTGGTGTGCAAAATAATCCATCATTTTGACCGTGTAGATTGTGAAATTTAAAATACCAAGTATTGTGTTATAGCATGGGAATTTGTTATAATCAGTGACTACTTTCCTCAGTTAACACTTTAAATTTTTTCCTCGTGTATCTACCATTAGGATCGCCTAGAATAGCAACCTTAAATGTGAATATTTTGTACATGGATGGTCACGCATGACTTCTAGTATACATTTCCTGCTGGTAAGGAGTTGTTCTTAGGCATGCACTGCAGTTTAGTTAATCTTTTATTAATTACTACCTCATTTATGAAGGCAATATTGAAGCTAGGTTTCTGGATGCTTTATAGTCATGGCACCACTCTACAGAAAGAGGAAGAGGACTAAATTTCTCGTCAGTGTTGAAATTTTAATTCCTTTCCTTGAATTTTTGTTACTCAGGTTTAGTTTGAGACCCTTACATGTCCTCGAGAAGATTGCATAAAGCAGTGTGCTCTTCGTAGTCCTATACGAACGTATCTATTGAGGTATTTGTATCTACAGAAATTTTCTTACTGGATCTAGTTGAGTTCTGATGCTTGAACCCCTCAGGGGGACACAACTGTTGTATCTATGGGAATTTGAGCTCCTAGGGGGAAAATGTGTGAGGGCCCGAGCTGAGAGTTAGGTAGGCCTTCTTTTTGTTGAAATTAAATTTTTTTTTGAGGACCACCTTTTTTCGGTTCACTGCTGTCCTGTTTTTCAGCATCTCTGACTTTCTTCTCCAACTTCTATCTTGTTTCATAACCTTCCTTCTTATCTTACTGTTTCTTATCCTTCGTGCATAGATTCCACTTTTTCTTGACTCTATATTAAATGGTGCCTTCCCCCTTCCTCTTTTTGAACACCTGTGTTGTGTTAAAAGAATGCTAAAACCAATTTGTAATCAATCAATCTCGATGCTTGAACTCGCTTATAACAATGGCTTTGGCGCCAAGAGTCTTGCCAATGTTCAAGATCAACATGGAAAGTTATTACAGACGAACAAATGTTTTTTTTTGCGGGTGTTGCAGAATAAATAAATTCAGAGTTGTCCATTACACTGTACAAAAATTGGCATCCTATTTGCTTATAAAGCGTTTATTTTTTTAGCCTTTTTTTCTCAAAGATCATTCATTCACAGCTCGCTTAACGTGCACGACACCGGCGTAGATGAATTGAGCGAACACGCTTCAACTCCAGCTGATGAGTTACAGTGTGAAATGAGTGCTCATCGCTGCGGCGTTTGCAGTGAATGTATTGCGTTGACAGTCTTGGTGACGAATTTGTTGTTCTATATCGCGTCTACAGGGTGTCACTGGCAGTTGCTTGCGCAGCCAGCAGGGGCTAAGCAAGGGGAACTGTTTTCCACCCTTCCTCTCTAAAGTAATTAACATGATACACTTCAAATCAACGCTCCGGGGTCAATACACTCTCATTAGACCAGCGATCGGCCGATGTTTTATATCTACGACTTTTATTGCCGGATTATCACCTCACGTGTGCTATTTGTGTCTCGTAATTCTCAATTCTTTCAAGAATATTGAAGTTCAATCGAATTCATGGGGGAAGAAGGCAGGGGTAACTAAAATTCTCAACGGTTCCCGTGTCGTGGTCTGGGGCTCACACGCGTTGTACAGATACAGCTGAGCTTCTGTGGAGTGACTACTGCAATTCATGCCCGAGTTTACTTCTGGTAACATAATCTTGCTTTCATTCCACTTCATTTTATATCTTTTTTTGCATTTTATCATCTGGTGTCCCTTTTTGCCCATTCGCTAGAGTCTGTGGTTTCGTCTTTTTTTGTTCTTTTTCTTACATGCATCTGTGTCTTCTTTGTTATTTCGCCTTTTGACTTATTTTAATCTTTTTTCTTTCGAATTATCGCTTTCTTTTGTTGTTCCTCTTTTGTGAGTCTTTTGCTTTTTTGCCTTCCGTGTCCTGTTGGCCTTTGCCTCTTGTTGGCCATTGCACTTTGTTGACTACATTTGTCCCCTCTCAACAGCTGGTGCTCCGCATAACAGACTTGCATTGGCGTCTTCTTTTCTCAATTTTCTCTCATTTTATTTAATTTATTTTTTGAATGATTTCGACACATGCTGAAGCCGCATAAGATCGTCAGACACATATATCGTGTTCGTTTTTATTATTTCGACCTACTCAATTTTTATCTCTTCATTTTCATACCAGTTTTCGACAACTGCGAAAGGTTGATATAAGTTCAATTGAATCCTTCTCATTCTTCCGCTTTTTCATCGTGAGCTCTGAAGTTCTAATGAACATGCAAGGCTACGTGTTCATGCGCGCTTCGATCCAGCAATAACAATGGGGTTTGTTGTGGTTGGGTGATCGTATCATTGTTTCATCCGCTCCAAGTGTCGGTAAGGTTATAGGAGCAACGAGCATTTTCTTCTCTGATTGTTTCTTTGTGGATGATGGGGACCTCTTACGCATTTGTTCGTTGTCTCTTGATTGTGCTGTCGAATGATGGGATGTATCTAACGAATTCGGGATGCTGAGAAGTTCGTTGGTTCACGTACGTTAAAGCAAAGAGCTTTTGTTGTTGGATTAGTCTGCAATTTATTCATTGAATCAGATGAGCTTCAATTCCGTTCGCGGTTCACCTTGTTCGTAGAGACGCAAAATTTTGGAGTAAAATGTGGAGGGCTGCAATAGGTAATGAAGCAAAATATTCACTTAGCGAAGAGTTGATAAATAGTAGTCAATAGTAGTAAAATAGCTTTTGGACTAAAGCCTTCCTCATGCATTCCATAGGCACGTTTTTCGTTCGTCTGAGCTTCCAGTGATGTAAATTTCCATAGAGAACAACGTAACACTTTCTTACAAATGTTCAGTTGCTATATATTAGTTAACATATTTTTAAATTCATTTTCGCGCTGTATAGTATAAATTAGGTGTATTCGAGGCGTGAATCTGATTTTTAACGAAGTCAAGGCGAGAGGATCAGTAGTGCTTAGCATAACTCACGCAATCAGTCAACGTACTTTCGAAGTGTGTGTGTCTCAATCCAGTTGAGAAAAGTTTTAAAAATTGGTTACGTTGTCATCTTCAGCTACCCCTTTCAGCAATGCAGTTTTTGAGATAGCTCTCAACTGTGTTTTTGCTCATGAGTTTTGTGTTTTTGTCCCTTTCTGAGATTAAACGAATGAATTATTCATTGAAGCTACCGTTGTGGAGGACCATTTTATGTTAGATCCGTCAAAATAGTTGGCCTTACTGACGATTTTACGCGTTGTTGTTAGTGGCCTCGCCGGGGCCATTATCACTGCACTCCGATCATGACAGAATGGCCTCTAAATTTCTGCCATGTTGCGGTGCCTCATCAGCTACCGTTGCTCACTTGCTTCATGAAACAGAGATGTTTGGTCAGAGACGGTAATAAGATTTGGAAAAGCGCGTGGGTAATGGTTTTAATGTGCTTGCAAAATTGCCTATGCACACATGCAATTCATATTTGGCTATTTTAAATTATCTTATGGAGTTCATACATCGTTACTGAACGCATTTCATCTTGCAATTAGGCTCCGTTAACTCTATTACGATGACGCTTTATTTAATAATTTGCTGCCTTAACTATTGTCTACGTAGTTTGTTTCAAATGTACTTTTATTTTGTTAGTGCGCATAAATATTTCAAAGGCGAAAGTTTCACACCAATGTTTGGGACGTTTGTTGCTTTTTAGTTCATCTAAATTCACCCAAATCCTCAGCTTGGCTCAACTACCATTTTTTTTTACCGTTCGCGTGCTCAGCAGGTGCGGATGATCGTGTGATTCTGGGACCAGATTTTCAAAAATATTTCTCGTTGTAGCGTACAGCATGAAGTGTTTTTCTCAATCGACTTGGTACGCTACTGTACGTGTGACAGCTCTAAGCATAGCCAAGTCATAGCGCGTAGCGTAGCCAACTCGACTTGGAAAAGCACACGCTGAACAGTTGAGACGACGAAAAGAATTGTGAAAAATCCGGTCCCTGAGCGGTCCCTTGGGAGCTGAGAGGTGCTAATGACGAGTTTCGCGACGCAGGTTCAGCAGGCAGGTCGGCAGCGCTCGCCAGCACCCCATCTCTCGACGCAAGCTCTCCGTCAACGTCAAAGGCAGCATCAGGAAGAGCCGCAGTGTCTTCGGGGACGACGGTGAGACGTATGCGAATGAGAGACTTGTGCTGGTATAGTCGCTTTGTCTGTGTGTTGCTCGTAGGAATTAAAGAGTGATTTTCAGTAGTGATGCAGGAAAGGTAAAGGAGTAGCGTGTTGTTTGGAGAAAAATAAGGAAATTTTCGAGAGGGGGCTTCAGAAGAAGTAGACTTGTGCTATTAGTGTTGCTTCGTGTATCAAAATATACTAAAGAATTAGTATACTTACTAATTATATATTTATAAATGTTTCAATAGAGAGGAATAAAATAGATTAACTTGTACAGTTAGGGGGTTGTGTGTTGGATAGAAAATTTGTGTGTTGCTTGAGAACTGTAAAAATTGAACTGTTCCATAAAAAATGATGCTGAGCATGTAAGTTTAACGTTGGTTTTAAAACTTTCCCAATATAAAGGTTCATAGTTGGTTGATGTACCATCAATGGACGACATAATAGCCACAACAATGTTTCGAAAATTTAAGTAAAATATAAAGGAACTTACTCGCTTAGTAAGTCTACTCTCAGTTTGCAAAGGCCTAGAAATACTCGTGATAACAAAAACCGGCATTGTTGATAGTGATACTTGATGCATATATCCTGACTCAGCGGTTGACCGTATCCTAACACTAGTAAAATATTTGTACCGAGGTGAGTAAAGCTCAGAGGATTAATTGTGTTCAGTAATTCCGGGTAGCTAACGCAAACCTAAAGGAGCTGTAGCCTAAACTCCGAGATGTTCGAATACTGCAGCATCTGGCACTAGAAGTTGTTACATCGATGTGTTCACTGCAAAGAGGGCATTTGAGAATCAGTTTCTCGATGAGGGTTCTGTGGTGTTTTTCATGTATTGTCTGGAATTTTAGAGAGAGAGATTCAGAGTATTTTGCGTGTCGTAGAAAACTCATATGTGCTTGGCGTGTTACGATGTTTGGTGTTTGAATGCGTTGAATTCTGTGTACTCTAAGAGAGGTACTTGTATGAGTGTTAAGATAGAAACTCAGATTACGATTAACTTGAAGGAGCCTTCTCGGCGCGAAAACAGTAGGTTGCACTGGAAGTGGAAATTAGAGAAAAGCAAAAGCCGTTGTAAGTTTTCAGAGTTGTTTTTCCAGTAAGCGGTTAAGGGTTAATTCCAGTCTCCAAGTGATTGGGAAAAAGCTGCCCTACTTTTTTCATGTGTTTTGGTGGGCTTTTTTGTTTAAAGATATGCTGATAATATTAAGAACAAATTCAACGGTTATTTCAAGAACTACGTTGACCTGATTTTATTGTTAATTGTAACTGCATGTGTGCAGTGATGCATATAATTCATGAAAGTACTTTCATAATTGAAAGCAAATCCGGCACACTAAAGGTATTGTTGAAGGATCAGTTTAGGCACAATGTGGTACGAGACGACGACTGGAGAGGAAGTGAGCAACTGGAGTATGTATTCAGGACGATGCAGGATCTTGTTCTCACTTTTAGGAGCCCAGCCTGATCGTAGGAGTTGAGCTTTGAGAGACAGTGATGCATGTCCTTTATACGGTGAAATACTTGTGTTTTGGTATCGTGTGTACGAGTATAGGGCAGGTGACCGAGAGTTATCGGAAGATGAATTTAGTTGGAAATTCCTGATTTCATGTTTTTGTTATTCCGTTAATACTTTGTGAATGGATTGTGACTTTGTGGAGGCTCGAACTTTTGTGAATCTGCAGCAAATCGCTATTGCAACTTGAGTTATTTGTTGAATTAGAGCACAAGAACTCTCCTATAAAATTGTGAGTGTGTGTGTGCGATTGTAAAAGTTCCTTAGATTCATCTCTGCGACAGAGTTGAGATAATATTTTGACTGAGCTCTTACATTGCTGTCAAACGTCGCGCAATTTCAGGCTCCAATATGAGTGGACTGGTGCCCTTTTGTTCATACCTCCTCTGACTGGTGTATGTTTGTTTTTACCTCCACCGGAACTGGTGTGTGTTTGTTCTTATCCCCACCTGAACTGGTGTATGTTTGTTCTTACCTCCACCGGAACTGGTGTATGTTTGTTCTTACCTCCACCGGAACTGGTGTGCGTTTGTTCTTACCTCCACCGGAACTGGTGTGCGTTTGTTCTTACCTCCACCTGAACTGGTGTGTGTTTGTTCTTATCCCCACCTGAACTGGTGTGTGTTTGTTCTTATCCCCACCTGAACTGGTGTGTGTTTGTTCTTATCCCCACCTGAACTGGTGTGTGTTTGTTGTTCTTACCACCTGAATGGTGCATGTTCGTCAATTTCACAACAGATTACAATAATCCTATTCTGCGTTTACGAGAACGTCTCGTGCACGAACCTGCGATTGCATGCGTGTGCCTGCATTCCTGAAGAAACTGTACTGAAGTGAGGCTTTTTGCAGTGTATGTTCGAAATGTTCAGAAAAATTGTTATGAGACAATGTTCTTGGTTTTACGTTTGAGTAGTACTCCCAGGGGGAAAATGTGTGAGGACCCAAGCTGAGAGTTAGGTAGGCCTTCTTTTTTTTGCTGAAATGAAATTTTTTTTTGCTATGTTAAGGACCACCTTTTTCAGTTCATTGCGGTCCTGTTTTTCAACTCCTACTAATTTCTTTTTCAACTTTTATCTTGTTTCATAAACTTCTTTCTGAACTTACTGTTTCTATGCCCCTTCTGCATAAATTTCGCGTTCACTTATTTCCATACTAAATGGTGCCTTCCTCCTTCCTCTCTTCGGAACGCTTTTTTGTAGCGGTTAGGGAGGCAGGAACTAACATCTAATGTAACCTTGTCTTTTACGTTTGAGATGAGAAATCCGTAACCTCCTAGAGAAATGGCTTCCTAACACACTCCCGTTCTTGACTTCTGTATGTGAGTACTGACAAGTTGAAGATACTGATATCAGTGTACGCACTCACTACATGTACACTACACCTAAGTTGCGGCAACTTTCTTTCGCCGACTTGTGTAAATTATGCGGATTCAATTAAGGCAAATTATGGTAGTTTCTATGGTACAAAACATTCACTTTTTCATGCCAAGCTAATTTAAATGTCGAAAGTGTTCTTATCTTAATTAAGGCATAAACCTATTCAACGGCTTTAACGAGAACTTAATGAATTCGCTTTGGTGGCTGATTTTAACTTGGTGAGAATATGGGAAGCATTTTCATCGACTACGTCAAAAGCTACATTGCCGTATTGTTACAACTGACGTTAACTTGGTGTGTACGACGCGTGTTAGGAGCGAAGAGGCGTCTGTCCAATATAGCAGAGGAAGCGAGTCTTGCGGAGGAGTCCAGCACGCTAGAAGAAGACTCGTCGAGTGGGTGTGAGGACGCGGCTAGTGAAGGTAAAGCGACGGTGCTTCGCGTCCAAGTTTATGGGGTTCACTTGCAGAAACTGCATGCGCTTTGTAATACGATCTTAAATTTGGTTAAACGGTCTTATCGGCTAATTTTCTGAACGTTGAGACTCTGATTGTTCGGACTCGATGATTTTCGGCTGGTAGAAATTGCGCTTGATTTGGGATAAACGTGTGATAATTTCTGGGACCTAAACTGTAATTTTTTAAACTGCGTTGATTGCTGTGTAGTACTAGCCACTTTTTTCTAATTGATTTTACGTTCGTAGGAATACGATGACAGTTATCGAGGGTTTGGCTTCATTGGCAGCCTTGTGACGGTTCAAAAGTGTCTTACGTTCTAGATCACCCGCGCTGCTGACGCTACATACAGAGCACATGTGCTGTACTATTGAGCATCCGTACCTTGCTATTGAGCTCGCGGCACCAGCGTGAGAAGCGCTGAAGTCATTACAGCTGCGTCCCCTCAGGAGTGTGCAACTTTTGTATCTATGGCAATATGTTAGCTCCCGAGCTAAAGGTTAGGTAGGCCTTCTTTTTGTTGAAATAGAATAGGTTTTTGCTTTGTTACCCACTTTTCTTTTTCGGTTCGCTGCTGTCCTGTTTTTCAGCACCTACTACTTTCTTCTTCAACTTGTATCTTGTTTCATAAACTTCTTTCTACACTTACTGATTCTATTCACCTTGTGCGTAGATTCCGTGTTCTCTTAACTCCATACTAAATAGTGCCTTTATCCTTCCTCTCTTTGAACATCTTTGTTGTGGTGAAGGGAGGCTATAACTTTCTTTTAATCAATCAATTGTGCATAGATTCCGTGTTGCCTAAACTCCAAACTAAATGGTGCCTTCCTATTTCCTCTCTTTGGAACGTCTTCGTTACGGTTAGAGAGGGTTAAACTAAAATCTAATCTAGTGAGAGCTACGTTAGTTACGTCTACAGTAGTTTAGTTGAACACATAAAAAAATAAGGCATTGCTCTTACATTTATGATGCATTTACTAACGCGTTGTGTATAGTGGTTTTAGGGCACACATTTTGACTAGCTCGCGGCTGAGTCTTGCGTAATTTTCAGTTTTATTCTTCGAATTACGATGTTACAATCTGACTCGCCGGTGTTGCCAAAAATGTCCGTGACGATCCTGGTGTCCCTCTATTTGAATGTGACACGTTGACTGCTTGGTGACCTGAGGGATTTTTATTTTGTGAATGACCCAGTGGTAGTCACAAACTGTATTTTTATTTATACTCAACTAAATCCAGATGTGGGCACTTTCCAATTAATTCCTTGTCCAGTTGAAATTTGTTCGTAGAATTAGAGCTAAATCTTGAATTTCAGTTTAGTCCATCGTATAAATTTGTTTATGTGCCTTTAGCGTTTGCTTAATGCGTAGAAAACCTGGTGAACGGTTGTATGTAGTGACAAGCATCGGGGGAATTCTTATTTGTGTGGAAATGATTTTTTCTGAGCAGACTTGTTATTCGGCACCGATTCCGCTGACCTCAGAAGAGTGATCGCTGCTTCCCTCCTGAATAGTGAAGTGCCTTCAGTCTTTGCTTGATTGCCGGGCCAATTTATTTCGTTGGGCTACATGTGGGAATGCGATCTTTGCTTGGTCTGCTGCTCGTAGTAGAGATCGGCGTGCAAAGCAGGGTTGTCAAATTGGCTTGTTTGCTTCGAGATCAAAATTTATAAATTTTGCTTCTCATTTGAGGTCAGAATTGTAGAACTTGGCTTTTTTTTGAAGTCAGATTTTCAATTTTGGTTTCTTTTGAAGTTAGATTTTCCAAAGTTGACATTTTTGCGATCGAAATCTTTTTAATTTGGCGGACAGTGAGATTTTGGTCGTTAAAAGGCCAATTTGGCGGACTCTGGTGTGCAAATCCGTTATTTTGAGAGAGGCGTTGTATCGTGAGATACTTCTACGTGGGACGTGAGCTTTTTATTTTGGACATTTAATTCATTGTGAACGTGTCGACGTATTACAATTTGTTGCATCTGTGATGCAGAGAACTATATATCCTCGATCTTGCTTTTCTAATTCATGAATTAAATGTGGTTTATAGTAAAGTAAATACCAGTTAATGACATTTTTCACATAGCTTACTGTCTTTTTGACCTATTTTATCCAACGCCGACTGTCGGATTCCCTTCAAAATGTTTCATGTCTAGTGATGCAACAATTTTAACCATCTATTCAAATGGCCCATCGCTTTATGCGTTGCTGTTTATTTTTAATGGCTCTAGGGTGAGCAATGACATCGTAAAAGCATTTTTGGGCTCAGAAGAGAAGCTAGTTAGGCGAGACCTAGGCTGGAGGCAGAGTGCCCCTCTAACCCAGTCTAACTTTTTCGCCGCATGCATGCATGCATGCATGCATGCATGTTTTTCGCCGCGCAAGTAATTAAATCGCTTAGGCGGCGAAAAACATGCATGCTCCGGCGAAAAAGTTAGACTGGGAAGAAGTTCCCTACATTATCTACGTTACCTATATTGATTGCTCATACTGTGTAGGTCTGGGCGTGTGCGGACGTTATTTCCGTGAAGCGATGAAAATTTCTTCGATTTTATGCTTGCAAACTAATATAGTTGGTTGCAAGTCTCCGATATGTTCCTCTCTCTGGCCTTTTGACTTATAAAATCGAGTCACTGATGCTCGTTTTAAGTTTGGTGACATTGCTGGCAGATCGTTCTTGTTTCGTGTGGGAAAACAAGGGCAAATGTGCCCAAACTTTGTTAATGTGGCTAGTATTGTAGTTACTTTTAAAGTTTTATATTGGCATCCCATATTTATATTATTTTTATGCTTAGATAAAAGCATATTCCAAAACTGAAGGTAAGTTTTAAGTTCAATCTCGCATCTTACTAAGATATGTGAGATCATCGACATCAAGGCAGTGTTTCATTTCATGGACAAGCTACAGTCGTGATGTGCCCGCGTTTACTTCATAACTGTATTTGTAAACTTTCATGTACAGGTATGAATGATATTTTCAGCTGCATTTAGGTAGGCATCATCTAAAATTTAATCATTCATTCAAGCAACTCGATGACATTTTCAGGTGTAGTTCGTTTTTTAGATTACCCTGAAATCGAGCTAGTCGTTCAGGAAACCCGATATTGTCAGATTTATTTGGTTGAATTGTTTCTAAATTGAACTCATTATTTAAGCAACTCGATATTTCCACATATTTTCCATTAGATTGCCCGTGAAATTGAACCATTCGTTTGAGCATCTGGCATTTTTTATCACTTTCTTACTTGGGTTTTGTCTCTCGCGTCATTGTGATCCGTGGTCTTGCACCGGAGAACAATGATGTTCCGTAAACTAACATGTAATCTAATATTTTTGCGATTATTTTTGTACTTTTATCGTGTTGTGTCGGTCTTAGTTTCATATGTGCCCCGTTTCAAAGTGTCGGATTCTTTTCTTATTCTTTATATATGTACTTTGGGAATAATGCGTATTTCATTTCCTGAGTTTATTTATTTTGTTGCTCATTTTCATGTTTGTATTACATTATCGACATATATTATTATATTGTACGTTTCATTTTACTTTATTTAGTTAGTTAAGCTTTGTATCATTTCAGAATTTCTGCAATGTTTTCAGCGCTCTCATATTTCGGTCTAGACTTATTTTCGGCGTTCAGTTATCACCGCATGCTACTGAAGTATAATTGGTGAATAGCTTGAATCGCTTTTTTATACTTTTTATTTTCCGTTTCCTTGCGCCAATTAGGTCATTATAAGGAAATTCCTGGATAATATATTGGTTTGTTTGTGATCATCGTTCTTCAACTTTTATCTTGTTCCATGAACTACTTCCTCAAGTTACTGTTTCTCTATCCCTTCTGCATTGATTCCGCATTCCCTTATCTCTATACTAAATGGGGCCTTCCTCCTTCCTTGCTTCGATACGCTCTTATTTCGTTGCGGTTAGGGAGGCTTAAACTAACATATAATCTGATCTAATCTATAAATTGCTCATCTGTCTTTTGCACTCGTTTCAGTCATTGATAATGAGATTTATTTAAAACATTTAAACTACGTTTCTAATTACAAACAATGTTTGTAAGATTTGTCTTTCATTATAAAACATTCGTTTGTAATTACGAAACAATTTTTGATTTGTCTAGCATTACCTTTATTCATCTTGCACGCCTTCGTTCACCCTTGGTGCTCATTTGACTTCTGTGTCCCCACAGAAGAGGCGGCGTGCTCGTCCCGACGCGAGAGCGGCGGCACCCTCACCTCGCCCTCCGTCTCCAACCCTGCCTCGGCTGGCAACACCCTCACTTACGGCTCCAGGTGCGCTCCCCTCTGGTGACGCTCTCCTGTCGTGCCTTCGCGCTCATTGGTCACTTTATACTCTTTGTCTAGTTTAGTCTGTGGGGACTTTCACCGTCTTCTTTTCTGGAATTGGCCTCACGTTTTCTCATGTCATGCTTTCACGCTCTTTGGTCATATTCTTTAATGGTGCACTCATGTTTTCTCATGGGATGATTTCACGCTCTTTGGTCACTTTTTCTAGTGGTGCACTCATGTTTTCTCATGTGATTTCATGCCTTTTGATGAGGCTCACGTTTTCTCATTTGATGATTTTAAGCTCTTTGGTGACTTTCTAGTGATGCATTCATGTTTTTTCGTGGTGATTTCATGCTCTTTGATGATACTCCTCTCCAGGGGGATAAAACTTTTGTATCTATGGGAATTAGCGCTCTCAGGGGGAAAATGTGTGAGGGCCCGAGCTGAGAGTTACGTAGGCCTTCTTTTTGTATGAATAAAATATTTTTGTTATGTTAAGGACCACCTTTTTTTGGTTGGTACTGTTCTGTTTTTCAGTACCTGCTACTTTCTTCTTCAACTTTTATCTTGTTTCATGAACTTCTTTCTCAACTCACTGTTTCTATGCCCCTTCTGCAAAGATTCCGCATTCCCTTATCTCCATACTGAATGGTACCTTCCTCCTCCCTCTCTTCGGTCCGCTCTTTTTTGTAACGGTTAGGGAGGCTTAAACTAACATATAATCTAATCTTATGATAATACTCCATTTGCAGTGATGCTCTCATGTTTTCTAGCGTGATGATTTCACGCTATTTAATGATGTGCTTTCTTGTTTTCTCATGTAATGCTTTCACGCTATTTAGTGATTCTCTCTCAAGTGTCGCTCTGTCTAGTGACTCTTGTGATGCTCTCTCTAGTCACACTATTTCAAGGGACGCTCATATTCTCACAAGGTGCGTCCTCGTCAGAGCAAATTAAAAGTCAGAAAGTTTCTCTAAGTCAACTAACTTTAGGGTTGGAACCAACGACTGGGTTACGATGAAACTAACGAGTTGCAATAACCTAGCACACCGCTGCTGCTGGTCGAGGCCGCCCTCAACGCGACCTCGGGCGGTGACGGCAAGAGCACCCGAGACACGATAGGCAGGGAGGTCGGCGCTGGAGTTACGGCTGACGTTGGTGGCGTCGGCGTCATGCTGCAGGTATTGGCACTCGTGCTGCCACTTTTGTGACAACCTCGAGATTATGTGTGTTATATATTGAGTATTGCGACCCACATCACTTCCTGGGTTTTGTATCCGTCTCGTGAAAGTATTACTTAGACGAGACTTCAGCTTTAGACTTTATATTGTGCCTGTAACTGGCGGTTACATTAGGCGCAGGCCTAAGGCTATTATTGCTCCTTAGGCTATTATTGCTGTCTGAGATTGGCTAGCATCTCGAGAGAATAATACTTCAGGAGACCTCAGCCGCATGTTGTTTCAGTGCATATGACGTGTGGCTTTAGGTTCACATCCCGTCAGAAATGTACAACAACTGTTTCTAAGAGAATTACCGCCCTTAAGGGGAAGATGTGAGGTCTCGAACTGAAGGTTAGGTGGCCTTTCTCTTGTTGAAATGGGAGAGTGTTTTTTTTTTTGTTACGACGGTTTTTTTATCAGTTCACTGCTGTAATTTTTAAGTACACCAATTTCTTCATTCGTCAACTTTATTTTGTTCCATAAACTTCTTCCATTCTTGCTGTTTCTTTGCACAAAGAATCCTGTGTGGAAACACACTTGTGTATAGATTCCCCGTTTCCTTAATTCCGCAATAAATGGTGTCTCCGTCTTTCCTTTCTTTGGAAAAGATTTCTGTAGTTTGGGATACTCTAACTTGCTTATCTTATCTAATTTTAAGGTGCACATACTTGCCTAAGTTAATGCTACTTGAGGCAACAACAGTGCTGTATCCCAACGTAGTGCTCCCTGGCTTTTGGTGTTTGGTTCAAATGCTGGCCTAAGGCTGTAGTAAATGTAAGCATCTGGGATTAGCAGTTGAATATGACACACGAGTCCACATAGTATATTATTTGAATCAAGGCCTGATGTTAAAGATATGAGCCTGCATAACATATCACACTTGGATCAAAACCTGATCTTCAAGATGTAAGTCTGCATAACACACCACACACGTGCCAAAGCCTGGCCTTAATAGTGACTCAAGTGCCCCTCACGCGCTGCCAGGTGTCGGGGAGTGACGGCAAGGGCGGCTCCTCGCACCACTCCCGGGCGCAGTCCCCCGACAAGGACGACTGGGAGCCCATCATCCGTCAACGGTGAGTACTTCTCTTCTCTCTTGCTGCTCCGACTTTGCTCTCTAAATATCATGCCCTCATTTGTGCACATTAGCGTAGAAATGCAGGTCAGCGCAGCAATGCCCTCACAGCGCAGGTCAGCGCAGTAATGCCCTCACAGCGCAGGTCAGCGCAGTAATGCCCTCACAGCGCAGGTCAGCGCAGCAATGCCCTCACAGCGCAGGTCAGCGCAGTAATGCCCTCACAGCGCAGGTCAGCGCAGCAATGCCCTCACAGCGCAGGTCAGCGCAGCAATGCCCTCACAGCGCAGGTCAGCGCAGCAATGCCTTCACAGCGCAGGTCAGCGCAGTAATGCCCTCGCAGCGCAGGTTAGCACATAAGCGTTCTCGACAAGGCAGATTGCTGCAGCATCTTCGTTGGCAGCAAATTTAATATCGCCGCCGTCGTCTGCGCAGATTAACGAAGTAAAATTAATGCAGTGCATTGACGTTTCTGCCAGGGCAGATCACTGCTGCATCTTGGATGGTGGCCGACGCTGCTGTAGGGCTGCGCAGAACTGCGTCACTTCATGCATGACAATTCTACTAAAGGTGGCTACCGTGGTCGAGTGGTTTTTAAGCAACATTGCTACTCCATAAATAATGACGGCAGTTTACCCTGATCATGGCGGTCATTGTGTCCTGTTTAGTTAAGTCCTGAATAGAATAGTATATTTCTCCTATTCTATACAGTTCGATTCTTTCATGTAAGATATTCTACTTCTGCCGTTTCCCGGGGATTCTACCTCATGGTTCTTTCTGCATGTTAAATGCAGTCACAAATGAATAATTTAACGTGTTGCAGACAGCAGAGAAACTCTGTAGTAGGCCCTGTTTTGTGTCTGTAATACTATGCATTGAAGGGAATTCTAAGCTGTAACAAAGGCCCTGATTGCCTTTGGCACTCGTTTTCGAGTTCAAGCTTTGTTCAGACGCTACGATGCTGTCGCCAATTTTGGTGCTCCGAGTGTACGGAGGACATTGGTCCTTGCTGCAAACCGCGCGTTGCTGTAATCCGTACAAACGCGTTCGTTCTTTCTCTTGAAGCATAGGCATACTTCCCTGCTTGAAGCCTTGCGATGAATCTAACTTTCGTGGTATGCCTGTAATCGCAGGTTCGTATGTGAAGTACTGTTACATCGGAAATGTAAGCGTGTTGCTTATTTTAAGCTTTGATGTGTGCTTCTTGACGCACTGAATTGGATTTCGCAGGTAACAGTGACTACTGTTGGTCAGGGTCAAATAGACCTCGAATTCTGTGGTGATCACTCACGTGAGGTATCAGGGTGAGAGTACACGAGAGTGAGTACAGGAGACAGATGAAATTTTTCTGCTGACAGCATAAAATGCTTCAAAATCAGACAAATGTTTCAAAATCTTAAAATGTTTCGAAGTCGCTCGGGGGGAGGAGTGGCGGGAGGTGAGTTGCGTGCAACGGTGCGCGGTGGCTCCTCTAATTGGTGCGTTTGTTGCGTGCCCCTTTGTGTGGTGCTGTTCCTGCTTGCAGTCGGGAAGCTCTGCGCCATCGATCGCTGCGCCTCATACATATTACGTCACTCCCATTAATTATGTTTCAAAAGGGCTTTCTGTTGCAACTGTATAGTTTCAGCGTCGGCCTCTGGTAATTGCGCAAGTTTGAAATCTAGGATCCAAGGCCCGAATTAAAGTCGCTTCGCTTTGGTTGGATTAGAAAAATGTGTAATATTTGTGCTGGAAAAATATCTGTTCACTGCTGTGTTGAAAATATGGGTTGCACGGAGTGGTTGGCACCTAATTTGGTGGCTCCTCTAGTGAAGATATGTCGCTGTGAATACGCCATCTTTCTATTTTTACCGCCATGAGCATGGGGACCCAAGTTGTTCAATTTATTTTTCCTGTTTGGAATGCAATGACACAGATAAAATTCTGCCAGTCACCTCAGGTAGACGCTCGATAATTCGTCGATCAACAGCGACGTGCTCCAGCACGTAGCGTAGTTAAGTCACTTTCGAAGAACTCACGCTGCCATCTACATAGCTATGACACCGTGAATTGTCTGGTGGGCAGTCTTTGCTACCGCCGTCTGATTAAGCAGGATTTTAGTCAACAATAGGACTGCGTGCGAGCTTAGGTGATGATCGGAATAGCAGCTTAACATATTCACTGCCGATTTACCACTAAGTAAATTGCTCATTTACGTATCGGTGTGAATGAACAGCATTTCAATTATTACAACATCTTTTTTAGAAGAGATTTAAGCATACGTGGTAAAATATCATCATGCTATTATATTTTCACACTTCTTAGGAAAGGCGCAATTTTTTTCTAGCAGTGAAGTCGATTTTTAAACTTTGCTATTTACAACCTTACTTAACGTGAGACCGCTGGACGCACACGCGCGTCCAGCGGCAGCGAACGTGTTAACTCGTTCACTGCGTTTTCGCGGTTGTTATGGTTGCTTTGGTTAGGTTGTAAGTAGCAGAATTGGGAAATCCACTTTTCTGCTGGAATACGTTTGTATCCTTTCTAAGAAACATGGAGAAAATAATTGGAAAATGACATTTTACCTCGTATGATAGCATTTATCTTTTTAAAGAGGTCGTGAAATCAATGAAATGTTATTCATGTATACCGATACGTGAATGACCAATTCACGTAGTGGTACGCATGTGTCCCAATACGTAGTCAACATGTTGAGGAATAATGTAGAATGTCTTGTTGTTGCATTACTTTTTTACGTACGTGCTTGATATGTTGTTGCGAATTTTATTTTTTGATTATACTTTCTGATTGCATGCTACCTGATTTCTTGAAATTGCCTCTCCCAATTTTTTTGAATCAATTGACGTTTTCGATGGGCATCTTCTTAGCTAGGTGCTGTACATTTCTTGATACTACGAATTTAAGTACATGTAAATCATGATGAGAAACTAATTCAGGCCTGAACGGGGAAGGCAGTTTAACTGGTAGCAAAACATACCTGATTATCACACTTGTTTTCTTAAAGTAAAGCGTTCACCTATCCTCTCTGAAACACGATCACTTTCTATGTGCTTTTTTTCTTCCTCGTGAATCATAATTTAGAAAAAGTGATCAGAAATTCAAAAATTTTGAACCCAACTTTGCATAAATTAGACGGTTTCATGCACAGTGTTTTGACCTCTTTTTTTCGTTTGCTTGGGTGACTTTTTTTTGACATTTGCCTTGGTGCGTACTTAAATCTTCTGTGAGCACAAAAGCGCTATTACGGTGCTTCACGCGCACTCGATTGGGGCCCACAACGCCGCGCGCAAAATGTTTTGAGGGAAATCAAGATTTCAGAGAAACACGTGTCCTGAAAACGGTCAGAGCTGCTCGCAAGTAATCGAACCCTTGGATGTTGACCTTCTCGAGTCTCGGTCAATGCATCTGGTGCCGGCCAGATTGTTCGGCTGTCCCGCACAAGCGGTTGCGATCAATTCGATTTCTAAGTTGAATCCTGGGAGTTTTATCCGTAGATTTATGTCATTCAGCTCCATTTGAGCTGTTTTCAAGTGTATTTCGACTACATAGTTGCTAGGTTGTGCTTTTTTTTAACGTGTTGCATTTTGAGAAAAGTTAACCATGGAGTTCAAAGTATTATTGTTTTCTATGCTCCGCCTCAAGTGAACTATGCTGCATAGAGCGTAACAAAGGAGCATTGAACATTTTAACATTTGCATGTGGACGGACGTGAGCCCAAAGTTCTGATGTAACGTAGGAACACTGAAGATTTAGGCAACTGCGCCCAGATGGACGGTAAACTATATCTTTTATGCTACAGAAGTTACGTAATGTCCATGGACGTAATAAAATTCAATTAATGACCTTACGCGTAGGTGGTAATTGTTAGAGCTTAGCGTGCCCAACCCGGGCTTTTTTAGCTTCAACAATTTTTTTCTAGCTTTAGGTGCACATTTGGTACATGAGATTCGATATTTATGCTTCGCAACGTAAATGTTACTGAAACGTTTGTTAATAGGAATCGATTTCGAGTTGTGCGATTTAAACATTTCCCAAGTTTTGTTCCTCTTCATCTTACATTTTTTCCCGCAATCATCAGCAACTCCTCACAACCACGCAATAATTGTTTAGTTCAGCGCAGTCCTTGGAGCCGTTGTTCCAGTATCGAACCGTACGCAACGCTCCATTAATCTTCGTTACGTCTGTTGCTTGCTTTTCTAACCCTTGTCCCGTACCAACGTTACTCTTGCAAAAATCAAGGCCTAATAGCTGCCTTCTCATCGAATCCGTGACTGGCAACTAATCAATTTGTTGTGCGTTGTTCGTTCTGACGGGAATTCAATACACGTCAAGTTAACAATTTTTTTGCTCCCTCCACTAGGTTTTTATAAAAGAACATTTCTGCTTTTATTTTTGGTTGAGACTTTGACTAGATGCGCGTAACTGCATTTTAGCTGTGCAAGCTTGATATGTGGCTGAAGGAAGCTGTCAGGTTTTTTCTGCTCTACACCTCACGGTTTCTTCCTGCCTGATCGCACTTGGTTGATTGTCTGATCTGCCTGAACGTACAATTTGCTGCACAAATTTTCATGGACCACTCGGCTATTTTGAGTGTGATCAAGAACTAATGTTAATAAAAGTTTCATTTGGAATGTTTCTTGATCTTGAAACGTCAAATGCGCGTTCAAATGGTCAAATGGAAGGTTTGTCCTATAGAATAAAATTCTAAGTACAAACTCAGGTTTTATATTTTCAAGTAGTTTAATTTGAGTTTGATCTTTTTTTTCCTATAGCTCTTCGTATTCAAGCTCTAGATAGCTTGTTTAATGGATTCACCACTAGGAAACATTCAGAGGCTCCAGTGAGATCAGGCTCTTGTGTTCAACTAGTCCCTGGTTAAAAAAGTGTATTAATTTTCCTGTGCATGCTGAACGTCTTGAAATTATGTTGAAATATTAAGCACATACGACCATTGGAAAAGTTACCCTGTATGACACAATTGAAGCTCCCCTGGGAATAGTTGCTCTTGTTCTGGTATAAAAATTTCTAAAATTTCCAGCACAAGTACTTGAAATAATATTTTACATATTTTTTAATGATGCTTTGGTTTCTTTTCTTAAGGAAAATGCTTTAACTGCGAAAATTGTGGCTTCTACAGAACAAAACGTGCAAGTAGTGCTCTATCTTGTTGCGATTCTCAGTCTGATGAAACCTCTGTCTTCATTTTGTGCTTTGTATTGCTGTAGACTGGCACAAATCTGTCTGTTTCAATTGGGTCTATGTGCGTTGTCGCCCCGATCTATTTGTAGTCTACTAAGAATAGTCCACATTTTGTCTATTTAAGTGAGTTTGGGTTGTATTTAAGAGACTGCTAGCAACTTGTGTGGCTTTGTTGGGCTATTATCAGAAAGTGTTGCTCTCGAGCGTGTTAAGTTTGATGAGTTGAAGACTTACCGCATCAGTAGGACCGAACGTGTTCAGTTTAAATGACTAATATCTTCCTTGTTTATGATCTCAGCTGGCCAATAGGAACTTCGTTCGATGAACTGGTAGAATTCTCGTTAAGTGAGGTCTGTATCCGAGCGTCACTTGTGAGATGTTCAGGCATTAGATGTTCGCAGGCATCAGTTCTTAGGCATTCTTCGTGTTAGATTTCAGTAGATTAGTCATTAGCACTAATTTGAATTATTGGGTCTCTGTTGACGAGCACAGATTTCTGTCACCTGTGTACACTAGCACAGCAGATCTGCGTTGTTAGGTGACGTCTCAGTTGACCATCACAGATTTCTCCCGTAATTTTTGAGTACACTTGCTGCTTCCCTTGTGAGGTTTTTGGAGTCCATCAGCCTCACATGTCATGTCTCAGTATACTAGCATTGAGCATCAGAATGTGGCACCAGTTAATGAACAATTTCTGGTGACATTCCATGTCTGCGTGTCCCAGTTCAGACCATCTCATTAGACCCACCAACATGTTAATAGCTTCTCACCGTGACCTCGCAGGCATGTGCCCGTGATCAGTAAGCATTCTTTCTCCACGTGTGATTCTCTCGAGTTCACAAACTTCGCACCACTAAAAAACTTGTCACCTGATGCCGCAGGGATAATCGTGGTCACTCCGTCGTTTCACGTTGGCTTCACACGCGTCGTGTGTTATACTCTTTGGCTCTTCGAGTTTTAAAATTCAGAAACTTACAGAGTAAAGAGTTCTTAAAGCAAAGGTACTAACAGCGCCCCAAAAAATATATGAAACTTTGTTTACGAGTGTTGTTTTTAGCTTGTATAGATGCGTGCTCATTTTCTATGAAACTAAGTTCCCTGTACAGATTTTGTGTTGAGTGTAAAATTTTCAAGATCCGTGTCGTAAATCATGTAGTATGAAACACGCTGCAGGGAAATACTGGGAAATTATGGTGTAAAGTTTTTGCAACGTGAATATAAATTCGTGAATGTTAAACATAGATTAACGTAACTTTCTCACAACGTTAACTTTTTCAGATTTTTTTACCCTGGTGTTGAAACAGACTAATTTAGCGCTGGAGGTCCATACTAGAACGTTACATGTTAAACCTACTTTTTTCTCTCGCGGTTTGTCATCATTTATACGATACGGTCATGCTACACTGACGTGATTTTTACATACTGCTGATATCATTAAGACTTCGTGACGAGTCACTACTTCATCAACCTTTGGGCTTTCGTGTCATGTGAGTGCGTGTGTGAGGCCTACTTCCTTTTACATTCTTCACAGCTTAAGTGCAGCAGCCGTAAATGTAACTTGAGTTACTCTTCTTGCCCACTTGCATATCCAATGCGCCTTAACGATGGGTAATGCTAGGTTAGGAAGAATCGATACAGCGAGCCACATTTATTCATATACTCTACAGTGTGAATTAGTTACGAGAAAACTGTGTGCAGTGTAGATTGGTGTTTACCATTGTTGTTCAGGAAGATCAGATGTTACAGTATGACTTCTATTCAAAGGAGATGCCCTTGCTATTCATGTTGACTGTTGAGGTTTCATTTTTTAAGTTTTGGTGACTGCTCGAGGTTCAGTTTCACAGAGACGATCTCATCTCTTATGCGCTTTGTTGAGGACTATTGCAACAATTAGCAACATAATGATATAATTGGTCTGTAGTATAGGTAGCATCGTTACAACGCGATAATCTAAATTAACAAATGGATTGCATGAACAGAAGATCTTCAAAACTTTTTCTTTTCAAATATTGGATTTCAATGGTTAAAATTTCTTGAACAGACTACCTGGGATGATAATATTAACTTTCAATTAGATGGTAAAGCTCTTGCCTATTGAGCAAATTAAAATGAAAGATCCTATATGTATATGGAGCAAGTTTCTACACTGGTCTCTGCTATTATGCAGGCTCTGACTGACGGTTTTATCTCTTGCGTAAATTCTAACTAACAGATTTTTATGTCAGGTAAATTGTTGGAGGGCGGTTATGACGAACAAATCAGAACGGGCGTTTTTATTTGTCACTCAAATTAGTACGGGTAGTGTAATTTGGGATAAAAGCTATTATTTACCGCCCAAATTATGACGGTCGGTTTTAACCATCACGCAAGTTGTGACGGGCAGTTTTAACTATCACCCAAGTTATAACAGGCGGTTTTACCTATCGCTCAAATTATGCGAGCTGTTTTTGCGTGTTAAGCAGATTGGGAGGGAGAAAGCAGATTGGGAAGGAGAATCTGGAAGAAAGGCACGGGCGAATAAAGACCTTTCATGTAACCGCGCAGGTTCCCCATTCTTTAGTGTGACGTCCTAAAGCAACTATCCGCCCTCATCTGAGTCGCACGCCTGAGTTGCTGTACGTGTCTTAACAGTACAGTTCTGATGGTCCGATTTGATAATGCATGAATGCCTTGATGCTTCAACTAGTAAATCTATGAAACTCTCGGTGGTTCCTCATCGTTTTCCAATTTGTTAGCGGTTGTCTATGACTTTCCAAGATACCCTGAGTTCATTTGCTCTTACGTGTTTCATTTTCTGTTTGGCTTAAAGGGTTCGCTTTGTATTACTGGGGGCGGAGAAATCAATTAAAATTCCTCTCTTTCTTCTGAGATTTCTTTTAGTGCTGCTCGTGTTCACTTCCTTACGCAGAGAATTATAACTTCGTTACCTTACACACCTCCGTTAATCAGTGCCTGTATCAAGGTCTAGAAATGCTGAACGCGTTATTCACACCACTTACTGCACTTGAGTCTGGCCTTGCTTTACACAACGCTGTCACGAGCAATACCTCGCTAAGAAGTTAGTGACGCGGGAGTTCTGCGCTGGGGCCGTGTATGATTTTGGTCTCAATTGATCAAACTAACCTGCATTTATTTCGCCTGAAGCCGCATTTTGCCTGCTGACCTGTTCTAAAGCTAAGCTCAGTTTCCAGCTACGTTTTGCCAAGTATGAGTGATGTCATTATTGATATGGTTCGACTTGTAATGAATGTGCTCTTCTGTTAGCGTACTTTCAGCTCTTGGCCAAGTAGATATTAGGTATTAGTATTTGTTAGGGGAAAATAGTCAACAGTACATGGCTTTAATTGTATTTCACTGTTTTCTAGACTAAGTACCGTCATAAGGTGCATAATTATTACATTCTTATAGCGATGAATGAAATACATAGGATCTGGCATTGATTTCGTGTAACATTTACAACGATGAACGCCGGCTGAGCTTAGGTAAGGTATCAATTTTCAGTGCTTAAGCCTGGCAATACTTCATGTTCTACCGTTTATTACTGTGCCCTTGGTCATTGTCAGTCAACTGTTGAATTGATTGGGTGGTGAGGGTCAAGCGGTCTGCAGAGTAATGGTAAGATTAGAAGAGGAAAGAATCGAGGATGACGAAAATAATAAGCCAAGTGCCACATTCTTGGGCTACCCCTTCAAGTCTTGTGTCTTAAGATGGTTATCACCGAAGAATTGCATTTACAGTCGTCAGTTTTCACGCACAAGTACATTATTTTCATGTTATTTTCCAAACAAGATTTGCTGCCTGGAGGGTGTGTAGTGCTAAGATGGCTTGTGTGTGATAGTGCAGGTTGGAGACCGATTGCTGTGTGACATAAAATGCACGACAGTTAAACCGATGTCCAATTTCTTCGATCACGTGCAAATCAATTCTGTCTTAACAGTGACTCTTGGGAATTGTTTCAAGGGTCTAGATGCTACATTTTCAAATTCACCATTGTGAATATTTGTTTTGAGTTCAAATATATCGAATACTTAAGGCATAAAAACAATAGAAAACCTAAGCGAAAAACTATTATGGTACGTTTTCTGGGTATCATGTTTTATGTGGGTTGAATAATCCTAATCGTAAACCATTTATTTGGTATTACTTCTACAGAACTCTGTTCACTGTTGCGTGAAGCACTGAAGTTCATTTAAACAGATTATCAAAATTCTTGGTCTGAGCTGTGCTGGTACTTGAACTACTTGAGATTCCGATCAGTGTGTATTGAGTTCTTTTTTTTCTTTTCGGGAAATTTGCAGTCCACTGATTGTTTTGAGGATATCGGAGTCGTTACCCACGATATTGTTTCCATAGGAAGAATGTTTTTTCCATAGATCGTTTTGAATAATGTACTGTATGTGTTCCCCTTTCCTGGAAACGCTTTATAAAAGGGGACGCGTGAACGCGTTCATAAAACGCCAAGGCACAAAATTAAAAAGCAAATTTACAATGCTTAAGCAGCGGACAAAAAAAATCTTGTGCTCACACTTACGACAGGAAAAAATCGACCACATTTTTGCGGTCGATTAAGTCCAAGGGCGCAAAATTTTCTCGGGTAACGACCGACGTCAAGGCATTTTTTGTGTTGTGTAAGCGTGTTGCCATAGTGACAAAGAAACACAGAGGGAACATTTACAATAGTTTATTTATATATATTCAAGTACATTTTTCTAGCACTGTTAGAACACAAACGCTATCTTTAGAATTACTCAAGTGCAGTAATTCAGCTGCCGACGGGTACCATTAGAGATACCTGCTTCCACTTCCCTCGTGTCCCCTCACTTTATGGAGGGCAGCTCTCATGCAGCACGCTGCTGCTGCTGTTGTACGGCTCGCAAACTAACATCCTTACTGCTTTTACTCCTGCGTTATGTTGCATTAAAACTCTGACAATTTTTTCTAAACATTTCTGGGGATATTATGTCACAAGCTTTTCTTCTGTTTCTTCATGAATACACTCGAAATTTTGTTACAATTTGTATACTATGATGCTGTAGTGAATGTCATAAGCTATTCTTTTCAATATTCAAATATTGTATCTATGGGAATTGGCGCTCCCCGGGGGACTATGTGAGGGCCCGAGCTAAGGGTTAGGTAGACTTCCTTTTTGTTGAAATAACATAGGTTTTCGTTCTGTTACGGACCATCTTTTTTCGGTTCACTGCTGTCCTGTTTTTTTTCAACACTTACTACTTTCTTCTTGAACTTTTATCTTGTTTCATAAACTTCTTTCTCATCTTACTGTTTCTATGCCCTTTCTGCGTAGATTCCACGTTCCCTAAACTCCATACTAAATGGTGCCTTCCTCCTTCCTCTCTTTGGATCGCCTGTGTAGCGGATAGGGAGGCTTAAACTAAATAATAATCTAATCTTTTCAATATTGTTTGGAATAGATATTTCTTACGAGATGCATTTGTCTGCGAAGCCTGTTTCGTGTTGATGTGTTAGGCCTGTGCTACTCATTAAGTGAATTCCTCCGATGACCTTGGGTGCTGCAAATGAGCAAGCGTTTATTCGTGAGCTCTGCTATTTTTATTCTTGTGTGTATTCTGCGGGCGCCGGCTAAGGCATGGAAGTTACATTTTCCCCATTTATTCGCTCTAGAATACTACTTTCAGACTTGCTGGGTCCCATGTGTTCGGCCGGTTTGCCCCTTTGGGTCTGACAAGTTTCTAACAACTACCTCAAATCATTCTGCAGTATTATGATGTTCTGATTTAAATGTTACCTCCGTCTAAGCGAACGAAAGGAGTGTCTGCACACCTGGGCCATAGCTGTCCATGTTTGTTCAAATTGCCTTGAAACAAAGTTTTTTTTTAGTCACGGTTTCGGTTGTAAATCATAAATTCACACAAATCTCGGAGAATTCTGGCTCATTGCTCAATGAAAAAATCTAAACAAAGTTGGCATGTTTCGCTTTTGCTGGATGCTCCATGTTGGTGTTGAATATTAGAGTGCCTTGCTTGCCTAATGCGTGAGCGTGAATTTTACATCTTCGATCTCGAGGTCGTCCGACCTTGCTGGCGAGTTGGAGCGACAGCCTGAGATCGAAGACTGCACGTTGGTGCGACATTATAGCTACGAGATACCGCAGGCCTCTGTGGAGAATTGTCTAGCCCGGTCATGCTCTCCTTCGTTTCTCCAATACTACAGCGGATATTTTTCATAAGTGAATAGTTTTGCACATTCAGCATGACAAGCTTTCTATGTGTATAATTTATAATGTGTATAATTTATAAAATGTGTAATTTCCATGTGTAAACAAAGCTATAATTTCTACCATGAAAGAAGTCGATTATAAGGAATCAAACATTAGATTATAACTGTTCACTTAATTATTCTTAATATTAATATTTTCAATTATTAATTGCATCAATGGAACATGATTTGTCGCATGGTACTTAACGCTTAAAAGTAGTGATGTACCGATGTATCGGTATCGGTATCGGCAAGTATCGGTCATTTTACTGGTATCGGT
>JACJUY010004893.1:0-12868 GCA_014220935.1 Platorchestia sp. MABIK
TCGATATGTCTACCATATTGTTTCATCATCCAAAATCGACTTTAATCTCTTAAACACCACTATATTCTACCATAATCACAACCATTATTTCCGACTGGGTACTTCGCTCCGACGAAGAAAGAAGTAATCTCGGTATAAGCCGAGGTCCCGATCAAGGATCGGAAAAATTGGTAGACAGAGCCAGGCGGCACAGAGTGTTGGAGACTGAGAGGCAACTCATTGAATCGTCTTTTATCGCCAGAGTATTGCTGGGAAGCCTCTCTAGTTATTCTTCCACTGGCTGCGCTCTTCGTTTCCTATTTATTATTTGTAGTGGCCACTATTTCAATTTCGTTCATTTATTTATTGTTCTTTACATGGAGTTTTGTCACTTCTTAAACCTACCTCGGTTTTTAACTGTCTTTTAATAAAAAGTAGGTTAATAAAAGCAACTTTTAAATGTAATAAAGGAAAAATCCTCGTAACGAGCTCAAAATTGTGAATTTCAACATTAAGGTGACTAACGTCACAGCAAAGGTGACATTTGTCACGTCAACATAACCATATAACTTGAAATGTTAGACTTAGTCCGCTTCACTTAACGAGTAACTTTCGTCTGTAATAATTTTACTCCAATTTCCTCACGCGTAAGTTTGTTCAGAAATGCTCCTAGCATTTTTGTACTAAAACACAGTGATTCATTAAAATTTATATTTCTGTCTGATTATAAAATGCAACGTTTCGACGTATCTAACGTCATCCTCAGGCTGGAAAAAAAAAATAACAATACAGAATGATTTTCAGTCACATTGTAAAAAACGCAAAACTAACACTTAAGTAATATAGACTAGATATGTAATCACAAAAGATGAAGGCGACTAGACAAAGGATCAAATTTTACATCACAGAAAAAGTAGTATGACTAGAAATATTGTACATAAACAGCGACGTTCACCACACGAGAGACAAGAGGAAAATGGTCGAGCAGCCTCGTCATACCTAGCAAGCTGAAGTTCTGCTAAACAGTTTAAGAGCAAAGAAGTCATTAGTATTTTCGTTTAGAGAAGGCTTAAGTTCATGAATGTGTAATGCTTCAATAATATGAATTTGATCTTTTTTAACATTATAAAGAATTTTAGTGTTAGGGAACAGATCTTCATTGGATGGTTTGCAACTATGGTCAACACGAAAATGATTGAAGATGGAATCTTGATATTTATGGGCTGTTAATCTTTGCTTCACTGTCATTCTGGTCTTTGCTTCACTGTCATTCTGGTCATTCTGGTCATGTAACGCTGCACTGTGATAAAACAACAGAGGTGGTGCGTAACATGATGAAAAACCCCTTCCTTCCCCCTCTCCATTTTTCAAACCCCTGTAGCGACGAACGAGCGGACGTGCGAACCTCATTTTTTCACATGATTCACCTGACATCTTTAGCTTTTTAGATCAGCTAATATCATAATCTCTAAAAAAATTTCCCATTAAGGGGTACTCTTCCCTTAAACCGTTCTCTATACGTTGATGCGGCAATCTAAATATAGTAGACTGCATAATGCCGCAGTTTAATTCCTGAACAATGGCTATCTGGTGTTCTAAGTGTGTAGATTTTCCAATTATCAGGCATTGGGCTCAATCTTGGTATCCAATAATGACACAGACTTAGATGCCTCAACACGTTGCTGAGAGGACGGAATTTGTGGGATATATCAGAAAAAAGTGCCTTGCCATTGAGGCAAAACTTACTGATTTCCTATAATAACTCAACTTTTAGTGCTCAATAATTGCCAACTCAGAAAATAGAGGAGCGTGTCTTTCACCTGATAAATTACCTCTCTTTCAGATCTGATTTATAAATTCATGACATTGAGAAATTCCTCTTCATTAATTGTTATGCAATAACTGTGTAAGTTGATTGAAATTAAAATACTTAGGGAAATTACTAATTATGCGCTCAATTGTTCAATTTATAGAATAAGGCGCTGGTGAGCAATAGAATCGGTATACGAAATCTATCAGCTCTTTTCTCTACTTACCAGACACTTGAACAAACGCTAAAATAATTTCCTGCTCTCCAGTAGAACATAACAGATTCAACAGACATGCCCGAATTTGCATTTTTTTTACGAATGCTGGACTACTGAAGGATTTTCAGGAAATGGTTAACTGGTTTGCAGGCTAGGAATTAGTTTCGTTGTCTCGCTCGTGTAAATTAATTGTTCTGAACTTCGAAAAGGTTGGAGGTAGTGACGAAAGTTTATCGGAATATCACGACTCTTCGGTATATCAATAATTTTTACAGCAAGAAAGCCGCAATAGAGCTAATCCTGTGAAATTACACTGAATCCAAAGTTTTCGGCGGCCTAATCCTGTATTCAAGTAACCTTCATTACTGGCTTCTTTTACAGAAGCATAGTTTGGGGACGACTGCAAAAACATTAATTTGTAATATTAACTATCTTTTTTGTCAAGTCGTGGCTGGCTTTTATTCAGGAAAAGTGCGATTCTTTCACTTAATTTATTTGGTAGGCGAGCCATTAGAGTATTATCAATGGGAGGAGAAAACAACGTAGTGTTTGAGTTATACTATTTTGTTTAAGTATTTGATAACCGATACTCAAATGTGCACGTAAAAAGAAGAATTTTGAAAGAATTGCCTTCACTTTAACGACAATCTTTTAATATTTGCGGAGGAACAATCAGAGGCTTTGAAGACATAATCTCTCCCAAACTCCAGTGGCTTGTGTTATGAAACTTTTGTGTTGACTATTCATGTATAACTTCTCACTTTTGGAATGTACTTTTTTAAGCTCCACAACTGCAACAAAGTCGTTCTTAATAGTGATTCCATTTTCCAGTGAAGAGTTTCTTTTTCTCTTTTTTCGAGAGGGTCGCATTAATTAATGATTTTTGCATAGTTCGATCATGCTGAGCGCCAATTTCAACAGTTTTATGAAGTTTAATTTTTATGTCATTACGATGCAATGTTTGATGCAAAGAGGAATGGTCTTAGATGGTTCCCGATGGTAGCTTTCGGTAAGTCCATCTGATTTATGTTCCCTATTTCTTTATAAACTAGTGCGTAAATTCACGGGATGATGGCGACCAGAATATACTGCAATTTTGTAGGCTAAGAATATTTTCATGGGTTACTTAAATTTAGAAACACCGAAGAAACTATTGGAATTTCAGTGACCCTAACTTCCAAATCTCTCTCGGAAGTCTGTGTTCCTGCTTGTTTGACTACATTAGCGAAAGTGTCCGTCGTTAGAGCTCCCCTACAGCAACCGCCAGACATGCTCTTACCCAAATGGTACAGTTAGAAAGGGTAAATAATAACTTGTAATAGTAAGGAACCTCTCTTTCAAGGACAGATTCAATGACGGCAAGACCAATTTTTCAGTTCACAGATGTTCAACATGAATACGTGTATACAGAAGACAGGAAGACAAATATTTCTGATAGAGAAAAACTGAAAGGCAGCGTAAACCATAGAAATATTCTACACGAATCTAAATGATGAAGAACTTGAGATTCTATGATTTTTTACTTCGTACTCCACAAACATGGTCATTTCAATCTCATGACTCCGAAAAAGACGCCTTCTTCACATACCAATGAATATCTCTCACATAGGTGGGCCTTATATCTCAACTTCACGTCATTGCCGTAACGGTTTAGGTTGGTCGGTACAGTGGTCACAACCAATGTTTCAAGATATCGAAGTCTAAACTAATTAGCTTTGTTCAAATCAGCCAATCAACTCCTTACTACAAACAAAACTGTGGGAAACTTCGACTCGAAACTTTTTTTCAAGACGCATACAACTAAAACTCTTGGCTGCTTCTAGGTCAATCTTATATTTTGAAATACGATGAGTAACTGGGTCTCACTCAACGAATGAGTTGTCAATCACCCCCAGCAACAAAAGGAAAGCCGTTCTGCTCACTTTCGGAATTTAATATTCAAATGCAGGAAAAAAAAAAAATGGACGCGCCAGTAAACAGAGCTTTCAGCAACCCACCTGAACATAGCTGAACCTGTGGATAAATCTTAGGCTTTACCATCTTAATCTCAGACTGTTAAAATATAATTACGAACAATAAATTTGCGTTATTTTCAACAAACATCAATAATGACTATCGCATTAATCAATGACCGACTGCCTGTTACACGAGCAGAAGCAGGGAAAATATAAAATTACCTCTTAAATTCAATCAGGATATGGTTACGAAGCCAATTTAATAACCGTATACAAAACCATTCACACGTAAATCGAATAATTAAAACCACCCTACTGCTCATCCAGTGTTTAATAAAAATAAAAATCATTTGCTCAATCACGTTGATATTCAATGCAATGAAAACGACCCGTGTACAAATGTCTAGCCTCAGCAAAGACCTCGACTCACAGCCGAACTCATATCAGCATCAAACCCAATGAGCAGACGCATTGCCAACACACTGGACGACTTGAAAGTATCGCTCAGTAGAGCCTGCTGTCACTTTAGCTGACGGACATTGTTTCATCTACGAAGCCACAACTCAGCTTGCATAACAACAAATCTCATAACGGAACTTGCAATCGCTAAAAAACAGCAAGAAGAAGGTATTAGAAACAAAAAAAAATATACAAAATCTAATGACGAGAACAGTTGTAACTTAGAACGATCAATCAATGAATACATCGATGAAAAAGACTTCAATGATGCTGTTCGAGAGCCATGCTCCAAATAAGTTCAAATATGACAAGAATACAAATTCACATGGCCAGCAAGAAAAATGTTATTTAGAAAACAAAAATTTCCATCAATTCAAATAACTTGAAACGTTGTTATATAGAGAGCATTCATCGAAAACATGACCACTAAAATAGTAAAACTAAGGCGGGTAAAAACATCTTTCTTAAAAATCTCAAGGTGTATTTAAAAAATAGAGCTTTCGAGCATATCCACACTCATCTTTAATATCTGGTAAATTAAATTGAAACATGGTAAACACAGTACATGAATACAAATTGTTATTGGAAATTAAAGAAAAAAATAAGGACAAGATATTTAGAGGCACAGAAGATAACATATCATTGAGACTTGGCTTAAATTGATGAATTATGACACTTTCTAGTAATTAACGCTTTGTTTATCACAAGTTGAGACTATTTTGAAATTATCAGTGTGAATTGGATGGTCGGATTCTAATGCGTGATCTCTTATACTGCTGTGCAATGGGTTAGACACTATATTTCCCGTACGAACCGACACCCCCTTATGCTCAGCTATGCGTGTTGCAAAATGGCGAGCATGCAGTCTCACCATAATAAGTGGCCCCACACTGGCCACACGTATATCTATAAACCACGCAGCTACGCAACAAAGTGAGCATCCTATCGCCGCACCGGAAAAAACTGCCAATGTTGAAAAAATTGCGGAAAGTAATGCGTATGTCAATTTGCGGCTAGAACTTATAACATAAATCACGAATTTCACAAAAAAAATTGATTTTGCGACTGTGAAGTGAAGGGCAGAGTGAAATAAACTACGTTTTTCTTTGCACTTGCGACTGGAATTTTTCTATTTCTAAGGGATCCGATTTTACTACGAAATGTGTTCTCAATGAAAGACATGGGGTAAAAGTTCTTAGCAAAATAGGAAAGCAGAAATTCTAACTCTCGTGTGAAGTAAAGGTATGTTATATCTCGCAGTGAGCCTTGCAAGGCAGGCGCCGCCGGATGTCTTTGTTGCACTTGGGTTTCGCATGTCTTGGAGCCGGAAGAGCCATAAACGGCCGGAACTCTGACCGACGCAAGTCCTTTATGGTGTCTTGCCTATGCGAAGTTTACGAGCCCCTGAAAGTCTTTGTTTGACTTCCGGGCACGACTAGTTATAAGGAAGATCTGTCACCGATGGAATTAGTACATTATTAGGAGCGTTGCTGTGCGTATACTTATCCTTCACCCGAGTTTGCGGCTTAGGGAACTGAAGTGAAGTTAAAGCTTCGCGAAAATACCTCTGGTAGTGCCGATAGTACGACACTACAAATTGGCGACGAAGACTTCGAATCTCTGAAGTGAATTTGAACCTTACAAGTGCTCTGAAACCAATATGGCGTATTCTACATTTAGCTGTCCTCCATTCGACATTGAAGTGGAAACAGTGTGTGAATTCCTACAACGTTTAAACGTACAGTGTGCAGACGCTCTTCAGAAGGTGGGAAACAATGGCAGTAAGAAAGCTAGTATTTTAGTTAAAGCCTTGCCTGTAAACATCATTACTGATCTACAACGAAGAATTAAACCTACGTTACTCTCTGACGCTACGTATGATGAACTAGAAGAAAAGTTAATACAGCAATTTGAAATCAAGAAATCCATTGTGGGCGCATCAGTTACATTTCTAAACAGAAAACAAGTTGTTAATGAATCCATAGAAAGTTTTGCTAAAACGTTAAATAACTTAGCATCTGCGTGCAAATACGAAAATTGCTGTCGCGATCGTCTGTTGAGAGATGCTTTCGTGGCTGGTCTACATTCAGCGCAAATTCTCAGTGCAGTTCTACAGAAGTGTGACGGAAAAACCTTCAACGAATGCGTTGAACAGGCAAAACTCATCGAACAGTTAAGTTCCGATGCTCAAGAAATTATTCGTGAGGATTCATCTTCATCGTCTTTCACAACAGGAAAATTGCAGCCGAACTACACATGCATCCGTTGCGGAGCTAAGCAAAAGCATCTTGCAAAGAATTGCTATGCATTGAAACTGAAGTGTTGTACATGTGGGAAGATAGGCCACATTTCTAAAGTTTGCAAATCTACGACGGCAGCACGGCCTTCTCCGGCGGGACCTACACGAAGAGAAATGGACGCAGCTCGCACTTACATAGTGCAGCCGGAAAGAAGTAATTATCATTGCAACTTCGGAAAAGAAGATGGGTCAATGAAGAGTGCACGTGAGCCTACACAGCGGAAGAACGAAGTTGTTCTACAAAACCCTAGGAACGACAACGGTGACGGTAATTTTTTTATAATCACTTGAATGACTCTCATTTTTTAGAGTAAATACCACTGTAATTCCCGTTACAAAAGAGCCTACTATGTTAACATGCAACTTGAATGGTAAACCTGTTGAATTTCTGCTTGATAATGGTAGTGCAGTCTCAACTATACGTAAAAGAGATGCACTTGCAGTTGGTGCTGTTATAAGTCCTACGTGTAGCAAAGTGCTCGGATACAGTGGTGGCCCTGTAAATTTGCTGGGTCAATCTTCAATAATCATTAGTTATAAAGACGTCAGTTTTAATCATAAGTTTCTCATTGTGGAAGATGATAGAATCAACTTGCTTGGCCGAGATATTTGTTCTAAACTCAACGTAAATGTTGTCATTCCTGATAAATACGACACTATAAACAAAACGGATAGCCATAGTTTTCCGAGAGGCCTTTCTTTGAAATGTGATTCGTACTTATCATCTGATTCACAGTCTAACGTTAAAGATACCGTTCATCTTGATGTGTTGCCTAATGCAGTTCTTGTATTTTGTACAGCACGCCCTGTTCCTGTAAGACTAAAAGACTCTGTCAAAACCGATCTGGAGCGCTTGCAGAGTATGGGTAAAATTTCTAAAGTGCATGATAGCCAATGGGCATCTCCTACCGTCAATGTTCTAAAGTCTGACGGCAGTGTGAGAATCTGTGGAGATTTTTCAGCCTCCCTTAACAATTTTCTGAATCCAGTTCAATCTGTTCTACCTGTCATTGATGATGTAATTTCTCAAGTCGGAGACGCGAAGTTTTTCTCCAAAATTGATCTGTCAAATGCATTTCTGCAAATTGCGTTGGACGAAGAGTCAAAAAAGTTTACGACCATTAACACCTTGGAAGGTCTATTTATGTACAATTACTTACCTTATGGATTGCGTGCAAGCCCTGGCATTTTTCAAGCGTTCATGAATAGGACTCTTTCTGGCATCGATAACATCATTGTGTACCAGGATGATCTACTAATTTTGACCTCTTCCTATGATGCTCATTTGGAAGTTTTCGACAGAGTGTTGTCTGTCCTCAAAAATGCTGGAATTCGCTTAAATTTTTCTAAATGTGCCTTTTTAACTGATCGTGTGTCTTATCTAGGCTACGTTTTCGGTAACAGAGGTGTTCACCCTAATTCTGAGAAAATAGACGCAATTCTCAAGGCTCCTGTTCCCAAAAATCTCAAACAGTTGCAAGCTTTCATTGGATTGTGTAATTTCTACAGTCGTTTTGTACCCAATTTTTCTCTTGTCATGCATCCTCTGTATTCGCTACTTAGGAAAGATGTACCTTTCCGGTGGACTCCAGAACAGGATAAAAGTGTCCAAATAATCAAGGATATTTTTCGTTCGCATAAGCCTCTAAAACTGTTTGATCCCAACCATGATACTCTCCTTGAAACGGATAGTTCTGGTTATGGGGTTGCTGTCGTACTCATGCAACGCGTTGGTCCTTCTCATGATTGGTGTCCTGTTCAATTTGCTTCTAGATCTCTAAATAATGCAGAGCGAAACTATTCTAACATCGAAAGAGAGAGTCTTAGTGATGTCTTCGGTGTTGAAAAATTCAAGAAATTTCTTCTTGGTGCTAAGTTTATTATTCATAACGATCAAAAACGTCTTTGTAAACTTTTTGCACATAACAAGGGTGTGCCTCTCAATTGTTCCGCTCGTATTCAAAGATGGGCTCTCAGACTGTCCCAGTTTGACTATGTTTTCAACTACTCGAAAGGCAAATGTAACGTAAATAGCGATTGTCTTAGTAGGCTTCCTCTACCCAAAACGGTAACAGAACTAGAACCGTACGAAATGATCTTTGCAGTGAACTCTCTCGAGAAAACTCCAGTTACGTGTGAAAATATAAAAAATCACACTGATGCGGATTAGTGAACTATGTCAACTCAAACAATGCATAAAGTTTGGCATGCCTCCTAAACCTAATCCTAACTTGTCTAAATTTAAGAACCTGCTGCCTCAGATGATCATCATGAAAGGTTGTATACTTTATAAAGAAAGGGTTTTAATTCCCAAGTCATTACGGAGTTTAGTTCTTGAAACATTTCATGATGGACATCCTGGCATTTGTGGCATGAAGTCGTTGGCCAGATCAGGTATTTGGTTTCCCGGAATGGACAAAACTATTGAAGACATTGTAATAAGTTGCCCTCAATGTCAATTAAATCGAGTAAAACCCAAGTCTAAACATGTAGAATGGCCCACTCCTTCTCGTCCTTTTGAACGTATTCGTGTTGATCATTTTTTCTACGAGAATGAAATTATTTTCATTGCTGTAGATGCATGCATTGTTTAAATATATAGAATGCGAAGTAGTACCATCCACGAGTGTATCAGATACTGTCGATGCTTTGAGAATGATTTTCAGCAGAAACGGGTTGTGTGATGTGCTCGTGAGTGACAATGCTTCTAACTTTTCATCTCAAGACTTTAAAGATTTTCTAATTTCCAACGGCATTGAGCACCTCACGCCTCCGCCGTACTCTCCAGCAAGCAATGGTCGAGCTGAGAGGGGGGTAAGAGTCATTAAAGACCTGTTGAAAAAACTCTCTTCTTCTGAATCGTCCAAATCACGTTGCAAAAGCGTTATTTCAATCACATTGCATTCCTCATAGTGTCACAAAAATTGCTCCCTCTGTTGCGCTGAACAATCGTAAATTTGTTACTTCTAGAGATAGAGTTCATCCTAAATACTCTGTGTCCAGGTCTAAGCCAATGTATGTAACTCAATTTGATGTCGGTGATCATGTTCTTGCTCTGAATTTGAGAGATGGTCCCAAGTGGATGAAGGGAATTATTGTTGGTAAAGTTGCTGTTAATATCTTTCATGTTCAAATCTTAGCATTAAATGTAATCTGGAAGAGACATTCAAATCAGCTGCTTCATTCTTCTAGTAATTTAGGATCTTTCAGTAGCAAGGCGGCTGAGCCTCCTACTTTGCAGCCTGTTAGCAGTTCACCTGTACAAAATGAGCCGCGTAGATCAGGTAGACTACCTAAACCTGTGATGCGAATGGGTTGTTGAGTTATGCCTTCCGTTTTTCATATATTCATCTAAACATAATTTGAAGGCCTATTCAACTAGACATGAACTAAGATTAAATTTGTCCTTAAAATTCACTGCGCTGTCAGATCTCAAACCTAACACAGAGTTTGTTTTTTTACGATTCACTTTAGTGTTAAAAGATCGATCTGTTTTTTCAATTGTAAGATCAAGAAAATTTAGCTTGCAGTCTGACACAACCTCTTTCGTAAATTTTATAGAACCGTGTTTACCATTGATGTAGGCTAAAAATAAATCTACATGGGAAACGTCTCTAAAAAGCTAGAAAGTATCATCGACATATCTCCGATACAATACAGGCCTGAACAAATCTGGACATTCATTCAACCACCTCTGCTCGAGATGAGAAAGAAAAATATTAGAAAGGGTTGGCGACACACAACCTCCCATAGGGGCTCCATCCTTCTGTCCATACAAGTCTCCATTGAATAAGAATAAGTTGTCCGTTGTGCAATGTTGAAGTAAATTACGAAACATTTTTTGGTCAAATCCACGAAAATTTGTTACTTGATCACTGAATATTGTGAAGAAGAAATCCTTATTGTTGTAAGGATTACATTTATGGTTTCATCAATAGGAATATTAGTAAATGAAGAAACACCCTCAAAGCTAGCCATAACATAATTGTTGTTAGGTACTTCACAAATTTCTTGAGCAAACGGGAAAGAATCTCTAATGCTAAACACATTGCTTACAAACGGCGCTAACAAAAACTTCAGAAATTTAGATTAACGATAATTGGCAGTTCCTAACAGTTGAAAAAATAAGACGAAGTGGAATGCCTTTTTTATGCCCCTTGGGTAAACCGTACATGGCGCCTCACTTGCTACCTGACACTTTCAAGTCCTTTTTCACTTTCTCTGATATTATACCTTTCGAATACATCCTGTCCATAAACTTATTTATTTTGTCTTCCACTTTAAACAACGTCTTTTTAAAATCTAACGTGCATGGAGCAAACTTGCTGACATCAGATAAAATATCCTTCATTTTTTGAACACAATTATCACGATCCAGAATGACTGTTCCGTTACCTTAATCTGGTTTAGTAATGACAATGTGCCTATCTCTAGATAATGCCTTTAAGACATGAATTATTGACCTCTGATGTCTGGTCAAATTTGAACGAATAGAATAAAATGAGGTAAATGCAATATTTTTGATCGCTGACCGTATACAGTTAAGAGAGTCTACATTCATATTGTAAATGGCGTGGTCTTTCAACATCATAAAAAGTTTTTCATAAGCAAGAAAATGACTAGAGTAGTTTAAGGTATTTGGTGGGAAAAAAAATAAAAAATATTATATATCGTAAAATATTCTATAATATTTTTGAAATACATCGTGAGATTTTTATGAAATATGTTTTAACCCGCTTTAGTTTAACTATTTTTGTGTAAATTACGCTTTCCAAAGAATAAGTCTATTATGACCACTAGACTTTGAGACTGAATAATGAAAATCATGATGATCTCTCCTTAACTTTGTGACTAAACAACGTTGAGCAAATTGAATTTTCATCTGTAACCGATATCACAACCAGCGAACAAGGCAACATTGAACACAAAGCCAATACAAAACAATCCGTTAGACCTTGCAAATACACTGGTACACAAAACGGCAATGTTGATAGTTAGTGACATCAACATTTTATGCGTGAATGAAACATGGTTCGACTCAAGCGTATAAAATTCAAATTTCAGTCTCACCAGATACTCATTGTATCGTTATGTCCGAGCCATGAGCAAATTAGGTAGCGGTTCATACATTTTCAATTAAGACGTCTGCTCAACAATTCTATTTCCAAAAATGGAAAATATGTTTTGGCTCAATGTTTAAGTGCGGTATATCTTTCACTATCAGCTGTTTTCTCAGAATCCCATCAGCAGCTCTACGTCCAATATTTGAGTTCATTGAAAATATGGTCAAATTTTTCATAGCTTCCAAAAGTCTTTTCATGTTTTCGGAGATTTAAACATTGATCTGAGAAATCAAATCAATCGGTCAAGCAAAAAATTGTACCCACCTAATTTATCACGAATGGCTCAAAAATATTCGTGTACTGATATGCGTACATACGTGTATTCATGTATATATATATTCTACTAAGGCTGTGTATATATATATGTATATATATATATATAAAGAGAGGAGGAAAAGTGTACATATAATGAAGGAGAAAGTGTATAGCTGCGAAAGTGTATTTTTTACGGATTAAAAGAGCGCAGAATCCATGCACGAAGTGAGTTCCCTGCGCATAGAAGCAGTAAGTTTAGGAAGAAGCTCACGAAACAAGATAAAAGCTGAAGAAGATAATAGGGCTGAAAAAAGAGGACAGCATGTGAACTAAAAAATAATGGTCCTTAACAAAACGGAAAATAACATCCCATCCCATCTCAAAGGCTGCCCACCTAACTCTCAGTCCAGGACCTTACATTTGATCCTTTCCCTGGAAGCACTAATTCCCATAGATACAATGGTTGCATCGCCTGAGGGGATGGGAAGAGAGGTAGGTTTGTGGAGCGAAGAATAGGAAGTGATCTGCTTGACGACATATCAATATCAGGTAGACTTTCACAGCTTCAGTAAACATTCCACAGCAAACTCAGAAAGCCATCATCAGATGTCACGCAGTCAAAACCTGTTAATTTTGTTGATTGAAAAACTTCATTTCATAAAGAATTATATCAAAATTGTCACACGAAATGAAGTGGAAAACAAACGTTTTTAAGTGCGTGTGATAGGCATTTGACATTCTATTAAGGTTAAAGGATCAAAATTTATTTGT
>JACJUY010004893.1:15003-33191 GCA_014220935.1 Platorchestia sp. MABIK
ATTTATTCGTGAAAAATTATTTGAGAGTAAATTTGTACAGAGTCGGACTGCACTCCACTAAAAGAAAGGTAACAACAATCAACTTCGTTTAGAGTACAACTCAGATATGCAGCTTTATGATGCTGTAGAAACCATGCCAATTTTGTGTGCTTACATTGAGAACAAAATGAAACGATTAAAAAGTTGCAAAATTTACTGAGTAATAAAAAACAAACACCGTAACTAAATACACCAAGGTTAAAAGTTACAATTTATTTTATGAACTGTTCACCGAGGCTTCTACAGAATCAAATTGAAACTTACAAACGTCAAAAATATCGCACAATAAAAAGACAGTAACAACACACAACCAAAACGATCCAAGCAAACTTTTTTGGAGTTGCATCGTCCAATCACATTCATCAATTCACGGACGGGTTTTAAAATGTGGGTAGATTCTGAATACTGGAGAATGGAAGAATTAGAAAATCAGAGTAATAATTTAGAGTCTAATGAAATCAATAAAATTTTAGCTTTTATTAAAAAGTTTCTTTTTAAAACAAAGTACTTCTCTGTACAGTAAATAACAAGTTGTTTGGGTAGGTTATTGCGGATACGATGGGAGTCGGTTCTGTGGTGTGGACGGCTCGCGAATAATTCGAGCAAAGTATTGGCAATGTAGGACAGCTCGCAGCAGTCAAAGATACATTGATGTCATGCAGAGGCGCTCAACATCACAGCTGGATACTTTGTTTTAGGGGGAAATGGTATTTATTTCATCATGAAGTATCTACATGGGTTTATTTGCAGAAACATCTGACACCCTCCAAGGTTGTTAAACGTTGGCTCATATTTAATCAAAAAGAGTTCTAACTCCATGATATTGGCTTTGAAAATCAGCAAATAGGGCAGCGGAGCGGAGTGGTAAGGAACTGCATCGCTGTAAAACGTTTGAAATTTCATTCCCTTGACTCAGATCTGCAAAATTGGTCGCGAAAATTTGTTTCATTTTTATAAATTATAAATGGTGCACACTGCAATTTCTACACTCTTAAACGATACATAAGAAAATCTTAAAAGATTCTTAAGCGATCGTTTAAGATACTTTTAATTAAGTATCGTTTAAGATTCTTTTAAGATACATTTATGTATCGTTCATGAGTGTAGAAATTGCAATGTGCACCATTTGTGAAGCAAATATGCGACGAGGAGCGGCTGGTGCATCTCAGGAAATTTTCTCAACAAATCTTCATGGGGCCATCTAAAATCGATACAAAATGATCAATTCCTGGAAGCTGAAGAAAAAGTAAACAAAGAAAAAGAATTGAGAAAAACAGAAACAAAACGGACAAGAATAAAAATTAAATGTCTATGTATTGAAACAAACAAAGACTGTTTAGGTTGCAGCTGTGTCAAAACTGCCGATAGTAGCAAGTCGTCTTCGTCTACTGGCAAACAGCTGACTTTAATTAAAATAACTATTTACTCAATCCAAAAAGTGGGAGACAAATAATACTGACCAAATACATGGAGAGGAATAGTAATTATTGTTAACTTACTCTCTTTGTGACGCGCTCATTCTTTACGCAACTGTGGAAAAAGAAACTTTTTCAATTTTGTAGGGTTTTTGAAAAAAAAGTTTCAAGGGTCATCAGAGAGGGTAATTAGAACAAGACTAATCCCGAACCTCATCATCCAAATTCAGTTCGCTATTTCAGGGGAAATACAAAAAGCGAGCTAACGAAGATAGCGTCTTCTCAATAACTACTGATATTTGGACCTCTCAAAGTCGAGATTCTTTCTTGTCAATAGCTCCGCACGAGATTACAATCACACTGGATGGTAGCATAGTTACTTCTTTTTTCTTCCTAGTGACTGCATGTTCTTCAGGATTGCAATGAAATCGTAAATCTCTCGAGAAATCGTTTTGATTTGATTAAAAACACGTAAATTTTTTAAGTGCAGGTAGCAAGGTATACTAGTACAATACTAAAAACCCACGCCAAAACCCCAGTGTAGGGCACTATTCTGTCGAGGCCGGGGCGCGCTCTTGTCAAAAGCTAACCGCTGCCCCCATTCTATCTTGATCACCTGTGCTGTATGCCAGATACCGCCAGATCTTGCATACACCTGTGATGCAAGCCAGATACCGCCATTCTACAGATCATTCTCTATCGAAACTACATGTTTGTTTGGATAAAAACACTAAAATATTACATATTATGAAATTATTTATTGCTGTCGTAATTTTCGTCACGATAAGGTGTGAGAATTTCACTAGTATTTCATTCTTTTGTGGCAATATAAATAATAGATTTCAACTGACCGAACTCTAGAGACATTGAACGAACTACTTGGAGAGTCGGTAGCTAAAACACACATTTGAAAGACTGTTCGTTTTGTGTCACAATAGTTCATCGTCAAGCAAAGTGAACAATTTTTTTATGTTCAAAAAGATGTCGTTGCTTAGTTATTACACAATTTGGACCAAGTATTCTTCAGGGACACCAAATTTGCAAACTCGGCCCCAGGTGAACTTTACGGACACTATACCATTTACAAGTTGATTTGATCCTCGCGAAATTAAAATTGCTCCAAGTTAATTTTAATTTGCTCCTCGTGAAAACAGAATCGATCCAAATGAATTTCGATTCGATCCTCGTGAAAATAGAATTGCTCCAAGTGAAATTTGATTTTATTTTTATTTTGCAATCAATCCAAATGATTTTTAGTTTGCTGTAGTTGTAATATCGAAATTTCGCAATTTTTTTCAGCTCTTGTATTTAAAATATTTAAAAAATTTAAAATACTATATACTGTCCTAACCACAGGGTTGGACCTTGGATCGAACCCTCTGGATAACCAAATCAATGCTCTCATGATTGATTGATCTTTATTAGCAATTAATAATGTTTTAATTAACGTTAGTTAATAATAAAAACCTTTCAATTAATTTTGTAGAACGACTAATTAATTAATTAATTTTTGAATTAATTAATATATCAGAAAAGGCATACAAGCAAAGGGACTTTCAATAGTGTGCAGGGTATTGAGATCACATGTTCAACCGGTAACCTACTGACGATCATCCTGTAGCTGTATAACCCAAGGGTTATTTCCTACCGACATTCATCCGGTAGATGGCACCCTATCGTATAAACCATTATTACAATTATTATTATCATCATTATACATGTTTAGGTCGGAATCCCTAGCGGGATTGGACAATATATTGATAGAAAGCGTTTAAAAATAAATACAAATGTATTTTACTGATAACTCGTGTACAAATGCATATTGATGAAAAAGAGCAGTAATATGATCAAAGGAATAATACTACTGAAACGTCACACGTAAATAAGCATGACAAAAATACAAATAGGAAAAAATAACAACGTTTGCTTAAGTTTTGACAATTATTGTCTCATTAACATATTTCTATAAGGTCTTCTTTACGATTTGCGGCAGCATAGTACCTCTCCCCCTGTTGGTAAAATTGAGCAACATGCCGGGGTTGACAAGTTCAAGGGGTTCAACTGCGATGTTCTCCATTTCTCGCATCCTTTACTCAGTAACTGGCAATGCTCCGCCCGGTGCTATCTCAAGAATTGCATGCCTCCTTTCTCGCAAGTGCCTCTTTACGTGACTCTTCACTAGGCTCCAAACTAACTCTATTGGATTTAGCAAATAAGAATAAGGAGCTAAACGAAATATCTGAATACTGGGATATTCTGTCTCTAGCCCCCCAAGATTAGAATGAGCTGGAGCACTGTCAATTATGAAAGTAGGATGGTCAATCCCGTTCTGACGACATGCATCTATGAGCTCCCGGAACCATTGCAGACAATCCTGTCGTTTGAACGAGCCGCGGCGAGTCGAGGTTATAAGCAATTGGGTACTTGTCATTGCTCCAATGATGGGCAGATTTGCACCTTTGCTGGACGGCGGAATCACTGAAGCTCTCGTACCAATTTTTTATCTTTGTTGGTTTCTTTTACAGTAAAGGTTGAAATTTGTCTCATCAACCCATGATGGGGTCCGCCCTTTTGATCTCACGTTGAAAAATGGCTCCATGTATCTATCGCGTTTTCCTTTGTTCTCTTCATTATTCATTCTATCAATGCTTGGCCTCACTAATTTGAAGGAAAACATTTCACCATCGAGCCAATATTTGATCGTATTAACACACGTCAATGTCATGGTCTCGTACTTTTCTGAGAAGTTGTGAGAGATTAATCGAAGCATTTTCTTCTATGGCTGTTGTCGGTGTCATCAATATTTCAGGACATTTCTTCTTATTTCCTCCTTTCTTCTTAGGTAAGACTTGCTTATTTTTCAGCCCCCTGTATACGGTCTTAGCATTCACTCCAAGTGTGTTTGCAACTTTCTTCCAGTCCTCTTCATTATTGAACGCTTCTATTATTCTCTGTGTGTCTCGCGCACTTGTTTTATTATACTTCATCTCGAAGGTTTTGGTTTCTGAAAGGTGAAAATGTTTGGATTTGAGGTGTACACTTATTGCTGATGACAGTAGCATGTCTACACAAGGTGCAACGTGATGTAGAGCAATGTGCAACGTGACGGCATCTCTGTGATGTTTCTTTGATCAAAGTGTCTGATACGCGACTCCTTTGTGTAATGGCTTGATAATGAGTAATGGTTCATGCAACGAAAATATCATTCTGTATTTTTTGTAAATTGAACTCTGTAAAAACTCTGCATCTCTGTACGCATTGTTGGCATAAAATTCCTTCTCAAAGAAAAAATTAATTTTACTAAGATTATTTCAAATAAATAAAATTCTTATGGAACGATTTTAAATTGAAAAAGAGCAAATCAAATTTCACTTGGAGCTTTTCTATTTTCACTAGGATCAAATCGAATTTCACTTGGAGAAATTCTGTTTTCACGAGGAGTAAATTAAAATTCACTTGGAGCAATTAAAATTTTGGGAGGATCAAATCAAAATTCACTTTGATCAATTCTATTTTCACGAGGAGCAAATTGATATTCCCTTCGTGCAATTCTAATTTCGCGAGGATCAAATCAAAATTCATTTGGATCAAATCAACTTGTAAATGGTATAGTGTTAATCCAAGTGTAATTTTTTAATGTATCTATGCTACGGTGTTCTGCAAATCTTGACTGCAATCAAATAGTAAGAATTTTTTCCCATAATACGAAAAACCGTGGTCTTTTTAATAAAATACACCAAGCAACATTTCAAACAGAAATTCTTCCTCTACTCGGTGAAGATCCACTGCCGGCCATTGAATGGATGAAGCAGAGACAACTATTGGCAAGTGTCATGAAGTGTGATGCTTGCAATGAAGAAATGAATTGGACTAGGCACAGCAGTGTTATTGATAAATATGTGTGGAGATGTCAATCCAAAAATTGTCTGAAGTTCAAACGGAAAGTGTCTATAAGAAAGGACTCATTCTTCACGAAATCTCATCTAAGTTTACGAAAATGAATTCTCCCTATTTATCTGCAGCCTGAACGCATGAGCCAATAAGATTTTTAATTATAATAAATACCACCTCAGTGTATTTTAAGACCCCCCAAAAAACGGGTGTAGTTTACGGACACCAGATGGAGCTGTGTCCTTAAAGTATACTTGATCCCACAATTTAGTTAACAGATTTGCTACCTACAGGCCGATAACTGTACGTAGATAATGCTAGTTTGTGCAGGATGCTTCACAAGAGGTACACAATTTCACAAGCAGAATATGGCCAGATGAACAATTTTTCTTCTACGAAATTTTCAGCAAAACACTTTCGGGTTTTTGAGATATTAGTTGCGAGGAAGGAGCTATGGAGTCTTCCATGGAGGGCTGGATATCTGCTCCGAGGTCACCACACCAATAACTACTGCGAGAGCATGATGATGGTGGTTAAGGATATTGCTCTCGACAAGTATGTGATCATACAGGCTCATTTAAACTACTGCACATCAATCACTTCTCAATTCTTAAGGTATAAATATAAACTGGGTAATCCACCTTCCAAAAATCATAATTTTAAAATTACACAATTTGATTACATTGATTGCAATAGAGGTACAATCTAATTACTATCTATAACTTATTATCTTCTTAAAAACTGTTGAATAAATAATTTTGTAACTCGATAATCCCCCGATCTCTTTAAATGTTCAACCCCTTGTTTGTTTTTGCACGGCGGTCTTCATTGTAAGAGATCAATAACTTGTTCCACATGCAGAGGACATGTAATTATTGCCACCAATTTCAGTGAGAACTTCCTTTTCGTTATGGAGTGAAATGTTTCAATATTTAAAAATTACATTATTTCACTTGTATATATTTAATCATAATTTTACTTACTTTTTCTTATTTGGCCTCGTATTTCAATTTGTCCTTCTTTTAACAATATAGAGGTAGTATCCGCTGTCTCTTTTAGCTATTTTCTACATTAATTTCTAGGTACAAAGCCTACAACCTTGCAGCGCTGCTAGTGGTCATGGCAGAGGTCTATAACGGCTACCTCAAACAGTGCCTCCTGGATTTTGCTCTAAAGAAAAACAGCACACAAAACAATGCTAGCACCATTCTGCTGACTGCCATTTCGCAGGCTGAGGAGGCTGAAAAGTGCTCGAAGTGCTGAGCTCAACAGAAGAAGGTGTGTACAAAGTCGACCTCACGATTGGTGTGTGCACGTGCCCTGATGGGTCAACAGGTCGTGCATGCAAGCACCAAGATGCATGCTCCCAATACAGCGCTTTAGGTCTTCCACAGAACTTCCGCAACTGCTCTTCACAGCGCAGGTATGTTGCTGTTGTAGCAGTTGGAGAAGAAAAGATGCCTGTGGATGACTTCTTTAAGGATTTCAAAACATCAGAAACTAAATGTGACTGTTTATCTACTCTTGGAAATGGTCCACCTGAAGCTGCTGATACAGAGCAAGTAGTTTCCACTCAGGATCCTGTGCCCGTAGAAGTAAACGTTAATGACTCTCCCCAGCAGGATACTTCTAAAGACTTAGTCGTGGCGGGATTCGACATTAGAACTGTTCAAAATACTCTAGATTTGTTAGATTCATTTGAGGTTAGGAAGGGATTGCAGTGTTCCAATTCCAATTCCTTCCAATTACAGTTAATTTCATTAATTTATTGAACTCAATTTTAAATATTAATGAAGCTACCGCCCTAACCGTTTTTCCTTAAAGCTACCGTAATTCTAGTACTTAGGGCTATAATGCAGGTATTCTGCACAGTAACTGCGCCGGATTTTCTATTTTCTGTTTGTTTTCTTTTGTTATGCGATTTTTGATCACTAATTAAAATATACAAAATTTTCGGTTTTGAACAGTGATAAAAATAATTGAATGTAAAGGTGAAAAAAAATGATCTATTAGTTTGTTTGAAATTCTCGGTATTACATGAATAATCACTTCTTCTAAGGATGATTTGATAATGTATAAGGTAATCAATGTCGGTATTTGCACACATGAAAAAAATAAAATGTAATGTAAATGAGCTGCAGGGCAGATAATAACACAACACTAGCAAAACTTCACTTTGTCACACACATATTATGACTGAAAGCAATACACTATCTCAGCTGTAGTGATTGTTGTATTTATGCGATAGTCCAGATTTTCCTGCTGAAAACGTTCTTAATTGGAACCAAATTACAAAATGAAAAGAACATTGGCGTTTATTAAAATAAGAAAATGTCAGATACATAGTAAAAGTCAAACGAGAATAAAAGACAGTATGTGTCATATTACACACAAAGAAGCTGAAAGTGGCTTTTATTCATAAAGAAAACGTTCCAAAAACATCAGGCTCCAGCGACGAAAGCAGAAGAACTTTTGCCAATTATAGCCGAGATATAACACAGTGTTGAGAAATTATATGAGACCTTTTCTGCATTGTTACCCTGCATAGTGTAGATGCAGAGAAGAAAAGGCCGTGTGTAAATCTTGCCAACCTTATCAAGATGTACATCATAATTTTTGGGATTTTGAGCATAGTAATTGAATCAACTATTATAATTTCGTGGAATTGGTGCATACTTAGTAATAGAAAAAACTAGTGAGACCAATCTATGGTTTCAGGGTAGGCACTGTCTCCTTTGACTACTCAGAAGACGCCTGTCAGTAAGATATATTTATATAATAGTGTACACGACCCGTCATAAATGACGAGATTCGATGTTGTCTTCATACCAATCTTCTAGATGTAGATCATAAAGAAATATATCCATCCTAACAGTACCCGCGATTAAAATATTCTTGTATTTGTGCACTGGGGAAACTCGTATCACAGATACGATCATTAAGCATTACCCAACCAAATGAACCAACCAATTTAATTTGTTCAATACTGAATTAACACCTATTTAACTCAATCATAGCCGTTGTGTGGTTATTTCTATATGTGTTTGGTGTCCGCTTCTTATCAGCATTCGTTACGCTTTCATCTGAGTTTGCGGTATCGTGGATACCGAATTCCTCAGTGTGACATTAAAAGATGACCTTTACAAGTATTGATAAGGGGCAAAGTGTGTATTTTTTAAAATCATATAGTGGGCAAATTTCAGAACAATCGGTTCATAAACGAAAACTCGCTCGGATGCCCCCTTTGAACTAAGTTCTTTGTTTACACTCAAGGTGCTAGAAGTTCAGAGCGTTGTTCATTGGTTTGATCAATTGCCAAATGATTCATCTCATGTGTTAAAATACAAAATTTACCAAATGTAATTTTGTTGCAATGCTATGCTGTCACTGTGCTCTTCAACATGACGTACATCTTCTAAAGAGTTGAGCGGGGGCATCGCACCCAAACGTGGGGCCACGGGGTAGTCTGCTTGGAGGAATAGAGGAACGCGCTTCTAAGTTTACTGATACAAGCGGAAGGGGACAGGTGATAGTGACGTTGAGAGCGCGAACCTATTTCGCTTATGCATGAATGGCCGGCGCTTAAATAGGTAAAGATGCACATGGGGTGAGGGGGTATATGTGCACGCACATAGGAGTAAAACATGGCTCAAGGACCGTAGCTGACCAGCACTCTACGTACGTATACCACGTGATAGATGAGGGTATTAGAAAAATATTTTTCTTCCTCTATTTACGTCAAGTAAATTTCATTGAACAAAAGGAATAATTTGTTAAACGATCGACAAACTCTCCTGAAGCCATGGGTCTATTGCAAAATTGTGACGGATTCCTGTGGTCCTTGTGCGTCAATTTTCGACTCAATGCTTGTCAACACAAATGAAATGAGACGTGTGTGACCACAAACCTCGTCACGGCCCAGAAGATGAAATAAACCAATTCTTAAGCACAATATGCAAACCTTAAAGGCTTGAGGTTTTTGCTATTTCCCTTTTGACTAGAAATGGTTAAACCACTACAACTGTAACATATAAATCAAGGATGTATAGAAATTTACTACGAAGTATGGTTAAGGAGGCTTTATTATAAAGAAAGGATTTCTCAACATCAAAAAATATAATGTTTAATACTATTCAGTATTTGTGTTTGCAGAATATGATGTTCAATGTATTTTGTCAGTTTCAGATTATGGTCTAAAACTCACGATTGCTTTCGATTCGTCTGTAATCAGTTTTCTTGTCATGAGCAGCGTAGAAATTTTATCACCAGTGGCTTAGAATTTGATTTTTTTTCATTGGTGTAGCCCATCTTGGAATTTTTTAACATATTGCAAATTCATCTTTTCAATATTTTTCTAAACAATTTTAATAACTCACTAGGGGGAGCCAAAATTTCATGGAGGGCGGTAGATAGAAAATTTCCTGAGAAGAGGGTGGTAAATAAAAAAGTTTGGGAGCCACTGGTTTAAATGATAGGCCGATTGTTCTGAAAAAATGAAACTTCACCTAGGTTGATTTGAAAACATTCAGTTCTTGCTTGGAGAATTAATTTAATATTCGAAAATGCATTTGGATGTTTTCCATTCAATAATCTTGAACTATTCGGTAAATCAGTTTAGTGTGTATGTCAGATGAATGTTCTGCATTAATTGAATCATACTGTAGTCACTGAAGCAATTGGCACTCAGGAACTTATATTTAGCCTTCTCCATTGCAACAGTTTTAATCAGGAATTTCCTGATGCATTGTCTATGAATACATTTTTTTAACATAAGGTATCGCTCATGGGAGCATGTAGACCCAATCCTTTTCGTCATCTACAACAACGAACTTGTCCCCGAAATCATCTGTAAGATCAACAATTTCGAGCATCACTTGGAACAGCGACACGGTATTTGCAAAGAGAAACAAATGCCTCAAACATCTCCGGCCAACTCATGAAAATCGTGACGTAAAAATTTGAGGTCTGAAATTACAAACCATTAGTGATGAATCTAATAAGGGTATTATTACCATCTCACTCTAATCTACCTGTGCTTCTATGCAACTTGCAAGGCTGACCAGGATTCAAAATTTTTGCAGAAATACTGTGGAAGTTTATCGATCAAATTAGTGTGTTAGGTGATACGACAGAAAATTGGCTGTAGTTGAAATTGTTTTGACTTTGTGTAAGCTTACGTAGAAAAAAATGATCTAACATGATCGAGATATTTCACGGAAAACACCAGAAAAACGTAGTACTCCATAATATTGCTTACCTTTTTATCGAAAATTTCTGATACACTCATAATGTTTATACGTAACTGTGAAATAATTAAAATGCATTTTACTTCTCTGTTCGTTTTCCCCTAAAAATTCAATAACAATATATCGGCTCTGAAGACAACATTGGATGTGAACTTACCTGTGCTGCTACGCGACCTACTCGCACTGGAGCTGATGCGACCTCACTGTGGGAATCCACTCCACCGAGGCCCAGAGAGTGATTCGTTGAACTATTTATTCATTTCTTAATGTGAATAATTTAATTCTCAGTTATTCTCTATTCAGAGAGTGAAAAAATAGAATATTCACACAATACAAAAATTTATAAGTCGACAGGCCTTGTGAGGATTTTGGTTGGATATTAAACGTAGGAAAATGAATTCCACAGTGTGATAAGTTAACGAGCCACCTGAGTTTTACTCTGTTAATTTGGACTTCATACTTCATCACAGGAGAGGCACCTTAATATTTTTTTCTGTGCGATATTTTTACGTTCCGGAAACCGATTTTATATCCACTCGTAAACTTAGCATTGAACCATGGAAGATTTGATCATTCATAAAATCAATCACCGAGTCAAAAATATTCTATCTGCTCATGAATAGAGTTTTAATAAAAGTTTGTTCTGGTGGTTCGGCAGATGGGGTTACGCGCTTTAATAATTTTAAAAATTGTGAAGTGCAGAACTATTCGCAGAAGATTTTGCAGCACTTCCGCATGCAATTAGGGGAAAGAGTGCTCCAGGTGAGGAAGATTGTTTCTTCATTATTACTGCAGCACACATATGCTAACTGCTAACATCTTCACGACTATTATTCAAAAATCTGTTTTGATACTTCATGAGACAAAAATTATGATCCTGTAAGTATCTTTGGAAGGCACTGTTCACAATCGTGGTTAAAACACGTATGCTCAACCAATATTTTTTCATATGTATCTTTAATTTTATTTTGGAGATTAAAGAGATTTGATTTGAACTTTTCGATCCTACGATCATTCTCTGTTAAATCTGGAAGCTGAAGAAGAAAACATCTTTTTTTCAAATCGATCAAGAAAGTGAAACAAACCTGTTCCAAGAGTTGAAAAAAGTACAGAAACAGAACAAAGCGTCACAAGAAAAACTTTTGATTTGGAACAATGGTAAATCCCTGTCTAATTTGTTTCATAGGGTGAGCCCTCATAATTGGTTACAAATAGTTTCAGCTTATGTATTTGTACACAATAACTCAGAGATGCTCAAGTCAATATTTTTCGAGCAACTCTATATGAAATTCTTTAGCCTCTCTGCCTCTACTGCAGTGTAATCCAATGGTGGAACGCGAGAGACAGCGAGAACCCAACTCGCCCCGATGGTTCGTATACTGGAATGCTCAGTGACCGTCTACGCGTAGATCCCACACAGTGAGATGGACAGTGCGCAAACTGACGGAAGGGATCAATAAGGTTTCAAATCAGTGACATGAATGCTGACCGTTACCGTCAAGGAGGTTGAATGGGTGGAGGCTCCATCGCTGTCTTTTGCCAGTCATGCGAGTAAAGCCACATCTGCCGTCTCAAGCCCCGCCCACTCGGCATTTGTCTCAGGTTGTGGAGGTGGTGTGGCAGTGGAGGGTTCCCACCACCTCCAACATCAGGGACTGAACACGGCGCTGTGAAATGACAGACTTGCGTTACTCTGTGTCATACATGATTTTTTAAAAAGAACATTTTTAGAACCATAAAGTAATTTAATTTAAATTGTTTAGTAGAGTGATGACATCTTAAAGTAATATATTGAGATGCAACACTTTTTTTAATAAATAAACATGATTCTGTTGAGGATTAACTTCAAAAGAGTAGTTGGGAAGTGAAGTGAACAGTTTCTTTTCAATACATAAACGAAGTTCGGAATAAAGTATTTTTCTAAACCTTAAGTATTAGGATTCGTCCACATAGTCAAGATCTTGCTGACATTCATTTTCAGTAATTAAACATAAGCCAATGACATTCTCTGATGGATCTCTTAAGATCAATTAACTTTAAGGAATTTTTATTCTCAGTATTTTAATAAAGACCAATTAAACATGACTCGTAACAAAGATTCTTTAATTTTCTTACTATGGATCCTCCTATATAAAGAACAACGTTATAAAAATACACTGTATCAGAAAAAAATTGGTACAGCCTTCTATTTAGAACAATCTTGGTACATGTGTCGTCTCTGCATGCATCTTTACAATGAACATCGTCAGACATTATTTTTTTCTTAGAATACGAATTGTTAAACTCTGTTAAAGCGCAAGATGAAATGAGTAAAGATGCATTACTTATACTAGATGCTGTCAAAATTGTTACATCTTCAAAAGACGTGCAGTTACCATTAAGAACATCTTTTATTTCGTCGTGAACAAATAGACGTTAATAGAAAAAGCAAATTATTTTGCAGCTGGGTTATTATAGCAACCACCTCTGAATCCAATTTTTCAGAAAAATAATTCTAAACGTTCTTGACCTATTTCATACGTAAGTAAAACGCACATGCCTAGTTTTAATATTTTGTAAAACTAATTTTTAATGTTTTTAATGCAAATTAAAAATCCTATAAATCTAGTTTTCCTGACTGACTGGCACATTAGTTTGACAGATATTGGGTAGTAAAATGATTTTATATACAAATTACCTTCATCAAGGGTAGAAAATGCATTGCAGGCATTATTTGAGTTAATAGGTTTCTTATATCCGTATAACAAGTTATTTCTGGAATTTAATATTTCAAATTCACTAATAAATTTTATTGTTGCCTCACTACCGCTAAAGCTGTCAATATAATTATTTGACAAAATTATAATCCACCTGCCACGGAATAATTTGAAAGTTGAGCAGCAAGGTTGACTGACATTTATATTTTTTTAGTTAAATAGTATACGCTTTAATTTTAACCTACAAGCGAAATGCATGCTTGTTGAAGTTTGTAATTTATGAAATTTCTGTACGTATATATGTGCCATTTTTGAAAGTACTACTGCACTTGTGCACAATGCATAGGCTCGGTATATTAAGAAAGTAGTCCTTGAGCAGCATGGATAGAGCTGAGTTTAGGCGGAGGGTGCCTTATTCGGGGCAACGCCCTCTCTCCCTCCCCGCCTCCTCAAAAAAACCCTAAACCCCCGATCTAATGACTCGCACCAGTTCCCCACGCGTCTTGTCTCTGCCACCCAGTGCTTCCATTCCTAGGGTAATTACCCTAGTCTAGTAATCAGACCCCTCTTAGCAAAATCTAGTGTAAAATCTGAATTTCAAATCTAGTTTATAAAAACGATGCAAAAATATAGAAGATTGCCAAACCTACAGTTGAATAACCCTAATAAGAATTAATTGAGCAGAAACCATTAATTCGAAGAAGAAACTTATCAACATTTGATTCGTAAATATAGCACAAGTTAACGTGCTACATACCGGTACTGAACAAGTTTCGGTCGGTTTCGCAACGTGCGGCGTGCAGTTTCTTTACAAACTTTGTGTATGATGATTTCTGGTGCAGTGGTACGCACTCACACTTTACTTCAGTTGTCGTTTAGCGATCCAACTCAGGTAATTGATTTAACTGCCATTGCTTGAAACGACCAGCTAATCCACACTTATTTGAAGCTCTTAGATTACAACTTGGAAAATTTAACGTATTTCATTCCCTTTTTCAGGCTGACTCTCCGAATATCTTCAATTTAAGATCCGAAATCTACAGCTTAATTAGGAGCTTTTTTCAGATTTTATTCGTGTTGCTTTTGTGAACAATGCAATCATTTCCTTGCTGAATCCATCCCATCCAAGATTCTCTTGTGCTTTTGTGCCGGTAGGTGATTTATACATTGGGGTGACAGCAACTGAAACGATGTCAGTGGCAACTGGGATTACTGCACAAGAGAAACAGATTTTTTACTAATTTTAGATGCTTCTAGTTGAAGCAGTTTTACTAATCCATAAAAGGTTTTTCGTCTACAATCCTTTACATGACCTCGTACGCTGTCTAAATTCATGTAATAATTCAATACTGACTCCAAACTTCTCGCCAAATACAAGGTGTTTCCGAACAAGCGGTGAAAAATTAAGTACCAAGTAGATAATGGCCAAATATACACTATTTCTTCATTGAAATATTCCGATAAAATCGGGCTTTTGAGATATCTGTTTGTTTTAAAGCATGAAATGTAATTACACAATTACTCGCGGAATCTATTTTCAATATCCGTACTATTACTTCTATTCTTTGAGAGTTTACAATAATAAAATCTAGTTTTAGTGATATTTGGTAAAAAAAAATTGGCAAGGATACATGAAGAGCCTTGTTTATGCTACACCCATTAAATTTGAGGAAGATGTCGTGGCCAGAATTGCACTGGCTGCTGGTGAAATTTTTGTAATGCCAGATATGTTTTTATACATTTAGCAGTCGTCAAGGGTAAGATTTGAATAGTGCTTGATGTAGGAGGGAATGATTTTAAAAAATTTTTGTAAAGTAAATTCAAAGTATATATGGCGAGTACCTGTGTCATTAAATTTCATTCTTTAAACCAATGAACAGTTAATATCTCAAAGGCCAGAATTCTTTTCGGAAAGTTTCATTGAATGCAAAAGTGTTAATTTGGCTGCATGAGCGGTGTTTGCAACTTCGGCCTTTGAGTTCCATTGCGGCAAGTGATGAAGCGGTCTTACTCATTCACCTCCTGCAGTTGCTATTGATAATATGTACTAGTTACTCGGAACTTTTTATTAATTAAATTTACATTAGTACATCTTAAGATTACTAAACAATCAAACGACCAGTCAACAATTGATGGGTAACTAAGGTTCATCACTACATGCCCATTTTCTACTTGGTGGCAGTGTTGTACCTCTTGATCTGAAACTCCCGAAATATTAGACGAAATTCCTCAATTGAAATAGTTTGTCGACAACAACTGTCTTAAGGAAGAGTGGCATAAACATTACTTGGATGAACAATTAACACCAGACATGTCAGCCGTTAATTACTGGAAAACACTCTTTGGCCGTGAAAATACCAGTGGGCGACCATGTTATCCAAATCTTAGAATTATAATTTCAGCGTTGTCCTCACTCCAATTTTTAAATGCTTTCGTTGAACGTTTCTTTAGCCAATTAAATTTGACCAAAACTTTGCAAAGAACCAATATGAAGAATGAAACCGTGCGTGGTTTGATGCATACAATGTTTCTCATCTAATCAATGCAACGGTCAAATTATATATTTCCAAAATTCTAACGGGCCGATGGAATAAAATTTTTAAAAAAATCGGTGCCAGTAATTTAGTTTCCTCAAATGTTTTTTTTTCAAGACTACCACACAGGGATTTGTTTGGCGGGCCGGATGAAATTATGTGGCAAGCCGGATGTGGCCAGCGGGCCATGGTTTGGAGACTTCTGCCTAAAAGAATCTGGCTTCACTGCATCTAATTTTCAAATTATTTCTAATCTCATTAAGGCTATTAATGAAGCAAATGTAATGCTACGAATGCAGAACCTTCAGCAATGTCAATGCCTTAGAAATATAAAATGCGGAAAGCTTGATAGCTTTTTTATTATTTTGTAGACTGTAGTTTGAACTATGTATTCCAAGACTTAATTTTTTATGTGAGTAGTATAGCTTCTTGGAAATGAAAAATTATTTACATAAAGTTAGGCTTTCTCTTCTTTTGAACAGATTGATCTAATGTTATACTCACCCACATATTTGAGTTGTTTATCAACCCACATTTTGAAATATCTATCCTAATTACAATTGAAGGATTTCATTTTATATACATTCCCATAATAAAGGTGTTCAGATCATTCATTCATTAATGAACAAATCCCCAAAAACATCAAAAAATGTGTCAATGTAACGTAATTACGGGTTAAGCCAATAGCATTATTGAAGACCATACGGTAATTACTATATTGCTCTCATTGATTTTTTCTAGGGTACTCGAGGAGCATTCTAGGATAAAATACCTGCCAGACTAGGGTACAAAGATATACGAGCGTGGGAGGCCTGCTGCCACCTGCCACGGTGACACCCTCCATGCCTCCTCAAATGCCTCCATCCTCCTCAAATGAAGAAAGACAATTTATTATCTTTCGGAATCTAAGAATACCAAATTAATCCTTGTCAGAACTGGGACGTCAAGACCGGCAGGCCGCTGCCGAGACGGTTCAAGAAACAGTTCGTAAAAGTACAGAAATTTCTTGAGATTCCTTCCCTACTCGTGCGGTGTCAAAACACAAAAGTTCATTAACTTCATCCACTTGTAACTTTCGAAATAATGCAAATATCGAGTTCAAATTACTCTCAAAAAAAAGAATGAAACATTATTAAGAGAAAATCGTATATGCCAAAATTCCTTTAACATTTACAGACAACAGGGAGCGAAGTTCCCGTAACCCCTCAATGAAAGGCAGATTTTTTCGATGAGCCTCATTTTGTCTCTCCTCTAATTTCTAAACTATTGCACCTAGAAACTTCAAATTAGTTTTAATTTCAACATCCATTCATTTTACATGTTAAAATGTAAGACAAAACTCTTTCATATTTTTTTGGGACGACAGAGAGCGAAGTTCCCGTAACCCCTCAATGGGAGACAGATTTTTTGTACGAGTTGCATTTTCTCTTTACGCTAATTTCTAAACTATACCATCTAAAAACTTCAAATTAGTTTCAATTTGTAGAAAAAATCATTTTCCACACTAACATGTATGACAAAACTCACACACGCTTCCTGGGGGGACAGGGAGCGAAGTTCCCGTAACCCCTCCATGGGAAACAGATTTTTTTTGATGAGCCGCATTTTGTCTCGACTCTAATTTCTAAACTATAGCACCTAAAAACTTCAAATTAGTTTCAATTTCAACATCAAGTCATTCTCCATGCCAAAATGTAAGACAAAACTCTTATACGTTTTCTGGGGAGGCAAGGAGCGAAGTTCCCGTAACCCCTCTATGGTCGGTCGATTTTCTAATAAAATCGCAGTTTGCGGAACTACTCATTTCTAAACAATTGCACTTACATGACATGTCGAAATTCTTCAAACGAATGATATTAGTGTTATCAAAATGAGGAACGAGGAAAAAACATGCACGGATGAAAACATACGTAAAATAAAGTTGTTACATCTGTGACAAATGGTTTTCATCGATGATTTCCTTCTCATGGCGGCAAACACAAAACTCTCAATGTATACTGATGACATGTAAATTGTCATGACAAGTTCGACAGCGGATTTGAAAGAAGCACAAGCCAACGCTGAAAACCTTCTAAGAAATCTGAAATTGTGGTTTGACCATATAATGGCCTCAAACTTAACGCGAGTAAAACGCAATGCATTATTTTTGGATCACATAATGCGACCAAAAATTTTCCACCATTCACGCTAACATTTGGAGACGATAAAATTGAACCAGTAGATAAGGGAATGTGTGGTTCGACAAAATATGACTTCAAATCACACAAAGAAACAATGTGCAACAATCAACGAAATCTTAATGTTCTTTCATCGCATTAAGAACACACTTGACGAAAAAACTAATTTATTAGTAATTCAGTTTTTAGT
>JACJUY010004893.1:43745-66199 GCA_014220935.1 Platorchestia sp. MABIK
GGAAGAGAGCCTCACCCCCACCGTCGTACTCCGCTTCCGCTGGGCGAGGGGTGGCCCTCACCGCAGCGTAACTTGGACTGAGCGAGCTCACAGCCACGCTCAGGTTGATATTAGATTGTGGAGAATGTTTTTTATGACATGAGTCGAAACACATGCCCCCTCAAAGGATGCAAGGTCATTCAAGGGAGAACAACGGTTTATAAATCAAAATTAAAGCAACTCCTTCTATCGAACCCCTGACTTGTACGTAAACTCTGAATACTAATGATTTATAAAAACTTAAAGAATAAATCAAGCTCTATTTAACAAGCATTGTTAGATTCAAAAATTCTATTTAAAGTAGAAATTTTGACCGAACGAAGTGCATCGCTAAAAAATTTAGTGTTTATTTAAACTTTAACCATGGCTGTAAAACGTTTGATCCTTCTAAAAAGAAACAGATCTTAATTTCCCGGCGAATTCAATCGACGTCATTTAAATCAGTCAATTAAATCGGAAATTTTTTCCACTTAGTTCATAACAATATCAAAATAATATATATGAATGATTGTGAAGGTTAGGTCGTTTATACATTAATCCTAAACAGGTAATGACACTGTAATCGTTCTAGTTCGTGGACAAAATTTTGCAATTGTCAAAAAAGGCTCTTTCATGGTCGCGTATAAGATGGCTGAAATGAAAACAATAGCTGTATAACGCACGTAATTTATTTGAGACATGAATAATTACACAAAAATGCCTCATTTCATTCTGGAAGAAATATTATCTGCATTTAAAATGAGTAAAATTTTACGACCTAATACTGCGCATGCATTACGTTTGCTTTCAGCAGTATACCGATAAAAACCACTCATATATATTTAAGAAAAATTAAATTCTATTTTAGTCCATAAGAATCAAATTATCCTTGTCAAGTATTTGAGTAATGACAAGAAGTGACGAACGAAGTGACTCATCATTAGCTCAGACGTTTCTGTATAAATTCACAAGCGTACAAACAAACGTCAGGAATTCTACTTTTTTACATTTGATTACAAATTAACTGCAACTTCACAGAGCAAGTGTTCCTGGCACACTCCACGGTTACCCAGTCTGGGCCATCAATGCGGCGATCCGATGAGCTCCCACACGTTCACGGGTCCTTCCGGACAGGCAGCCTACAGAGGCAGTGACGATGTTCCAGCGCGCAAAACAGTACGACAATGAGTAGCACAGCACGCGAACCTGGGCCGAAGTGCAACCGAAAACGTTGCGTTGCCTAATTGCGCTTGCACGGCACTGAAGATTAGATGAAGTGAACAGTGGCAGGTTGGTGAGGAATATGACGCTGAAACTTGTTGCATCCTGAGGTCAGCTGTGGTCACGTCGTGATGGAAGTTCAGATCAATAAATCTGCTAGCGTGTATCAGCCACAGGTATCTAATATTTTACATTTTGAATTTTCAATAGATGTACATCGACATGTAGAATTTTGTACATTTGTTGCATTTTCACTTTTTTATTTTATTTTACTTTGGAATCGGTGTTTATGTCAGTTGGTTCATTTCTATTTCAGTGATATATGTCAGATTCTTAAAATGAGCTGATGATGAGTACTAGCCCGAAACGTTCTCAGTGTACTGAAATTTTTATCAGTGATTTTTGCTCGCCTATTTTTATTAAAACAGTAATGTATGATTTCCATAAAAATTAAGTTGAGAAGATATATGGCAACAAGGTAAAGGTTATGTTAACAGATAGAGATTCATTATGTTATGCTATTGAAATGAATGACTTATATAAAGACATAGAAAGGAATAAAGTCTTGTATGATACATTAAACTATTCTAAAGAACACTTCGTATATGTAACTATAAATATGAAAGTAATTGGGAAAATGAAAGCCGAAACATGTGGAACACTAATTGAAGAATTCGTCAGTTTTAGAGCAAAACTATATTGTTACGAAACGACAAATTTTTGTACGTAAGAACATAACTGAGAACAATATCAGAATGGATGAAAATAAAAGAGCATTGAACAATGAAACAATTTACAAAATGATGTACAATACCCGAAGTGTAAACCACGAATTATACACTAAAGAAATAAATATGATTAATTAATGATAACGATGACAAGTGACAAATATTACCAGATGTATCAACACTCAATCATTAAATCACTATTAGGTATAAAAAATGACTGTCTACAATAACACTGACTTCTATAGCCAAGATTTATTATCTGTTGAAAATGAACAGTATTCGAGTGATTTAAAATAATTACTTAATGAAGAAAAAACTGGGAAAGGTATTATAAACACAATGCTTCGAAAACTTCCATTACCGGAAATGCATTTGGGATTACCATCTAATATTCAATCTGAACAAGTCCCGAGGGGTTCATTCAACAATAAACATTCCTACTCATTTTGTGGTCCAGGAACGAAGGTGCAGAAGCGTATTCAAGAAGGTTATCAAGGCGTTAACTCAGTCGAGCTAGCTTGTAAGAGTCATGACATAGTTTATTCATAACATCCAAATACGAAAGACAGGTATATTGCAGAAGATGTTCTAGCAAGAAGAGCCGCTGAATTGCAACTGATTCAAATCAACCAGAATACTTATGACAAAACGCTAAATTTAACGCATTAATAACTGTATAAAATTGGGCAGGCCTCGGAATTTCAAAAACGTCTAAACACGCTCACTGAGGTGGGCGATAATATTTTGAATGACTTATGTTATAATACTAAGACCGGTTATACTGGAATGATTCAACTTGTTAAAAAATCCGGCTTATCTTCATCTCATGACAGAATTGGTTAAAACCCATAAAACTCACACTACATAAACTTATAAAACATAATTTTGAAACGAGAATGGTGGAGGAATCCCGAATTGATGATCAATGGCATGCTGATTTGGTTGAAACGCAAAACTACATAGATCAAGGAAAAACTAAATTTTATCAGTAATTGACATTTTCAGGAAATATACATGGTCTATTTCAATAAGTAAAAACACAAGGGATGAAATCGAAACATCTTTTCAAAAACTGTTCAAACATGAATTCTTTCTAGAGTTCAGACAGATGAAGGCTTAGAATTTACAGATAAATCCATTCAAGAACTATCTAAGAAATATAACTTTCAGTGGTTTAAATTCAGAAAATAAAACCAAAGCGCATGTTGTAAAACTCTTCAACAGGACGTTAAAAACTAAAATGTGGAAATATTTCACAAATATGAAAACCAAAAAAATGAGTGAATATTTCTCAAGATCTAGTGAAAAATTATAGTAATAGCTATCATAGATCAATAAAACTGACATCTAAGCAAGCATCATTGGAAAGGAACAGTGAAAAGGTTTATGATAACTTATTTTGTCCAACCGAACACTCTCACGCCACTGAAACCAAAAATTGACGATAGAATGAAGATAAGAAAAAAAGTGAAAACTTTCACTCATGTGAAAATTTGGTTATGTGCAAAATTTCACTAATGAATAATTCATTATATCCGAAATACTGTCCACTGAACCAATTACTTATAGATCAAAAGACATGGATGGTGAAGAAATAGAAGGTAATTTTATGAACGAGAACGTTCAAAATATAGTAATGATGTTTATGCAACTGAGAAAATTCACAAGAAGAGTAAAGGAAGCTTCTGGCCAAGTGGAAAGGTTATGATGAGCCTTCATGGATCTCAGTAAGTGAACTTAATGTCAATTAAGTTCAATGAATCAACAATGAACAGCAATGAACTTAATGTCAATGATTTTGCCTATATTTTTCAATATGAATTGAAAATCAAAAATCGTGTGCACCGGATCTCTTGATTGTTTTAACCGCTATCGATTGATATGTTTGCCATTCCTGTACCTCCAAAACAGTCGGATAAGAATCCTTTCAAAAAACAAAAAGACAAATTTTCACGACAGACATTTTCCTAAAATTTGTTTTTCCTCTTTTCATAATTTTCGAACTAAGTCTTATTTTTAAATGAACTCCACTGCTTATGTAGTTCTATTTAGGTTCTATAGATTGATATATTAGCCATTCCCGAACCTTCAAAACTGGGAAAGGATACATATCAAAGACAATAAATGCAAGTTTCAGCACAGCAGTTTGTAAAAATAATTTTTTTTATTTCCAAACTTTTTTTTAAATCAACTTTCTTGCTTTGTAGCTCTTTTGAAGTCCTTTCGTTTGATATATTTGCCATTCTTGTACCTTCAAAACTGCGGGAGTCGATTAGATGTTAACACAACAAGCTAATTGGCTGATGACTCAGAACAGCCTGATTCAAAATAAATTCTCAGTTACATCATCATAATGTAGCAGAGTGTTAGAATGTTTAGTTTGAGTACGAAAGCACTTTGAGCTTTCCCATGAATGAACTCTCTTGCCATTCCATCAGAGAAACGCTTATAAATGACCACTTATAATGGGGGAAGGGAGAGGTCACCCTGCCATTGGGATGCGCCAAGGTCGCGCCACCTCGCCCCCTCTCCCCGTCTGGGGGGCGCACGAATATGCGTACACACGAACCAGTGGTATCGTTGCATGCGCAAGAAAATTCTCTATAAGATGAGTTCACAAATCAAAAACCCACCATCATCCAGAATCTGACCCAAACCGTTAAACTTGAATGATAAAAAAGAAAAAACGATGAATTCAGACAAGAAGAAGAACTGCATTAAAGCATACAAATGGGCGGTTTTGGAAAAAGAGTTAATAGCAGCAAGACATCGGTGGCCGGGACAGTACAAAAACTACACTAGAACGGTTCTGAATCGCATATGGGTTAAAGGCGCAGTCGCATCGATCTAGCCTGTTGGGCAGACAAACGGAAACCACTCTTTTAAGGAAAGCGTCTGTCGTGATCCTTTTCTCTGTCAGCATTTCGTTGTGAATTACGTGGATCGTCCACTGAGATGTTCAATTTAGATTGCAATTTAATTCCTTCGTCATGATATGTGGTGTATATCACTTTCATTGATTTTAATAATAAGGCGTGACTTACGTCCTCGCCATGATTGTGGTATATTTGTAGCTACGCTGCCACCAGCCCGATATTTGGGCAATTTAATATTGATAATATCATATGAATGATTGATTTATTTTAGGTAACGCTTTTCCATGCCTTTTATATCTTTTCTCAACTTTCCAGAACACAGGTATTGATACACCTGTAATCAAGATGGAGATTTAATCAATTAAATGCGCATTACAATCCTAATGAATAATTGTCCCTGTTACATAATGGTACTAATACAAGATATCGCATGCCATATCGAAATAGACCTACATTAACCTACGATCTGAGGACATTGGGTTAAGTTAACAATGCGAAGCCAATTATGAAATGAGAACTCGCCTTATAGAGAGAGATGTGAAGTCCCTCGGATGTCGAGATGGGGAATGCCAGCCTGGTATACGTTCGGTGTGGCGGTAGACGCTCGACTGTCATGATATTCTAAGTAAATTTAGCTGGCTTATGTTGATAAAAGTGTTCCACATGTTGAAATCACTTCACGACGATAGTTCTTTGATATTTTGTTTATATCACCAGCACCGGCACCCGCAGGGGCGCGGCTAAAGAGATTGGAACGACACACCTCCTGCTTATGTGGAGACGCCAGCCTAACTGCCCGCCTCGGTTCCCTCGGCGTCTGCTGCTCGTAACCCACCGTTATGCGATCACGAATGAACGATGCTTTATCGAAATATGAAATTCATTCTAACGTGTATGGAAATATGCCTAATTGAATCAATAATCCCTATATGAATTCCCATGATGAAATACTTACTAAAATATAAGAAATGTTCCTATAAATAGAAGAATTACAGATTAAGGAAGACTTGAATGGTATTAGCTGGCAACCTCGGGCACTCGATGTAGGAACGACGTTGTAACGCGTTCGATGGCTGTATCATTGAGGTTTGTTTAGATGTCGGGCTTCTAGAAGATTCTTGGTAGAAGAGGCGTATTTTTCATATGTAGATAACTCGCGATGAAATATTTCTCCAAATATGATGATCGACGCAGTTCTTCTTGGAGATTCGAAGTGAATACGAGGGCCAGTCGTAACATTCAAGGTAATCCATAGCACAAAAACATTTCTGGACGCTGGATATGTTGAAATCATATCACGTCCGCCTTAAGGACCTTTTTTTGTTATTGAACCTAGAGCAATAAAATTTGGTGTACTGATAAGAAATGCAATTTGGAATCGTTTATCTGTTTTAAAAAATGCGATTTTCTTTAAAAGAAAGTGGGAAATCAAAGAAAACGAGATCTTAGGGGGGGTTTTTCACAATGCTTCTCCTCCTACAGTTTTTGGGCTACAGTGATGATTTTAGTATCATTGGATGCGGAAAGACAAGGGCTTTTATAGGTGCTAAAATACATTTCTCAAATTTCCGGTTTAACATAAAAAAATGAAAAAATTTGAGAGCAATTTCTGTTTTCGAAAATATGCAGATTGATGATGTCATAACGCATGAACAAAAAGTAGTTGTGAAATAATTTTTAGCAACTATAAAAGCCCTTGTCATTCCGCATCCAATGATACCAAAATAATTACTGTAGCTCAAAAAACTGTAGGAGGAGAAGCATTTTGAAACCCCACATTCCGATCCTCTAAAAAAATACAAAATAGGTAAACATAAACAATCTTAATCTTTCTACGTTATTATTTGTAGGGTCAGCTAGGACCCTTGAAATCATTATACAGTAATAGATAAACATAGAAGATGACATAGCAACGTCGCACCGTGAAGAAATAGCCAAGGGGAAGGTGTAACATGATAAAATACGACTTCCCCCTCCCTCACCCCCATTCTCCTAACCCCTGTAGCGGGCGAACGATCGAACGTACGAAATTCATTTTTTCACAGGGTATACACCTGACCTCTTACACTTCCTATAGCAGCAAAAATCCCTATTTCTGCAGAATTCTCAAAACGCGGGATCCATAAGGCGGACGCTTTCATTAAAAGAAACCAAATCCGACTAGCGGAAAAGATAAATAACGCAACTAGAATATGATCGCAATGCACCATTTCACGAAGTATTATAAACACAGATAAATTACAGAGTATACTTCACAATTAACCATTTCGATATTCACCTGCATTGCGGGGCGGCAAGCATATGCGACACAACGCTACGAGGTCCGAGTTAGAGGCTAAGAAGTAGAATTTTACAAGAAGAAAGTTGGACCGAGGTCTTTACAACCGCTCTACCATAAAAATTCAATGAAATTACGCAAAATCTGGATGAACATAGTAGAATATTTGAGGAAAGAATAGAGGTTATTCAGAAGGGCACTATAGAACATTTAAAGTTCTTGGAAAATGAAATTGAGAGATTGGAAGACTAGGTAATTAAAAATACAAAGTTAAATTACGCCAATCTAGAGAGATCATTTAGCGAGATAACATTGAAACGTTTAGAAATAATCTACATCAACAGGATAGCGATACGATGATAAATGCAGAAGAAATGGAAAATTTGAAAAAGTTATCACAGAATTTGGTGGATGATGATAATGATGCTAAAAACAGATTAGGAACGATAGAAAATAGTTTGAGAAGAGAATCCGTTGAACCGCTAAATCAAAAAAATATGGCTTTCGAAAATACCCCTGAACTGCGGAAAATAACTTTCTAGAAGCATAAGTTGCAAACATTTGGTTTAAAAATGAGATCTAATGTTCAACATGAAATAATTGATATGCAAAAGATCAAAAATTCATTAGCTCTGATGTTAATACGGTTTGGTATTGAGAAATCCCTTCAAATCGTCAAATGTAAAAAATACGAAAAAAGGGTTCAAGATCCAATGTTATTTACAATCATGGGAAGCTAATCTTTGTGAAACAAGTCGATTTTCCAGATATCACCCGCTTAGACAACAATTTAAGAGCTAGCTGCTCATTGATAATGAGTAAATTCGAGAACTTATTAGTAACCTGATGTAAGATTTAAATGAATTGAAGATTCAATTTTATCAATTGCGATGATGACTATAAAATTTGGAAGAAAGCCTGAAAATTCTGATTCAATAAAGAATAGTATATAATTGATAAGATTTTTTTATAAAATGTTATGTAGTGGGCAAGGTTCTAATAAGTGCAAACAAAAGAATCACTTAATTATTTTCCTTAGGGTGTGTAATAGGGGGTAGATCAAATTGTGGTAAAACCTGTTTGTTGTCTAGACTTCTTCTTGAGAATTCTTGATTTTACCGACCTGTTTCTTCATAGTAAATCGATAGAGCAAGTAGAATATGAACAATAATTCAAAAAATGCTTTTTCAAAAGGTTGTAAACAGTCTGGAATAATAATTGAGCTTTTTAAAATCGGAGTGGAAATATTGATAAATTTCTCGAAGGTTCACATGTGAATCGCAATGCCAAGGTACTTTTTAAATATTTTAAATTTAGCGCTTCCATTCTTGATCCTAGGAAGTAAATTCTAAGGAAATTTTTTATATATGATGATATGGCAACTGAAAAGAATCAGATTTCAGCTGACAATTTTTACACCTGAGGCAGGCATAATAATTGCAGTTCGATTTACTCAAAATCAATATTTTTTACCTCGTCAGTCGATACGGACGAATGCAAAGGTATTGATTCTGTTTGAATTGCCGACTAATGATTTAAGAAACATTCACATGGACATTGTCTCAGGAGACATGTCCTTAGAAAAATTCTAGAATTTTGCATTGATACTTTCAATATTCCTTATAGCTACATAATAATAAACAAAGACGTTCACCCATCAATGGAAAAATATTTTAGGAGTGTGAACCAAGTTTATATCCCGAAGAAGTATTTTAAAGACATTGTAAACACTTAGAATTTGAAATATCAGCCTGCACTCGTACATGGATTCAGTATTGTAAGTATTTTATACTATATTTCAAACGTGTTAATGAGATTATATATTTGTTTGAAATTTTAAGGGTTCCTTAATCTTCCTTGATCTGAAAATTAAGATAGAACCATTATATTTTTAGTATATATTTTAGTTAGTGGAAATAATTGTGTAAAATTACAATACATTTATAGTATTCGAGTTAGTTTATGAGTTAATTAGTAAAAACATGGATTTAGAGGCTTTTGGAGATGGTTCTTTATTTACTGAAATCCTCTAAAAAGCTTAAATTGTGCTGGGAAGCCTATTTCCCTTACTACTTATGGGCTAGATGGGAAGAGTATGTTCTAAAAAAGAATAGGAGCAGACTTAGGATCTCTGTTATTAATCATGGTAAATTACCACCTTAGGATGATATATATAGCAGATAATATTTGACTTGATTTACTTATGTGATTGTTATTGATGGCCAGTTTGTTAAGTCAATAATTGTTTGAGTTCTCTGCCTCCATCTTTCGTCAGTGTTTTATAGATGAAATCACATATGGAGGGTTTGTTGAGATCCAAAAACTTGAGTATTTTTAATCTTTTGAATGTATCATTTGTAAAAGAATTAAATTCGAATTTCTTTAACGCTCTAATAACTCTTTTTTACAACCCAAAGAGCCAGTGGTCTTTTATCAATTCCGTGGCAAGCTTCTATTCCGTATTGTAGATATGGTCAAATGATATTTCGATAAAGTATTTTAAAGCTTCTTCGGGAAATGCACATTTCACTTAATGAAGTATTGCAACGGAATTTGATAATTTAGTACTGTTATGTGCAATATGCTCTTTGAACGTCAGATATGTATCTATTGTAATATAATGCCCAAAAAAAACTTACAGGAGTTGGTTTGTTCAATTTCACCTTCACCTTTCGTGAAACGTGGAAGAGTATGAAAATTAATTGTATTTTGTCCTCTCAATATTGAGGTATATTTCATAACCACATTAAAACCTTTTGCAGCTCATTATTTACCCCCTCCGCAATTAAAGTTGGATTTTCGATTGAAAGAGCCGCAAAGAGTGTACTGTCGTCAGAAAAAGTATGAATTTGAAGTAGATTTAAATATATCGTTGATAAAGATCAAAAAGGGGAGAGGTCCAAGGACAGACCCCTGTGGTACTCCATGACTGATTGTCAGTAGCTCCGATTGTACTTCGTCAACATATTGCTTCTGATTTGTTATGTATAACTTGTACTCCTCTAATGCAATAACAGTGTGTTAGAAAAGAAAAGTGTTACTGTTCACGCAATGGAATGTTCTTGAAATTTAAGCAACATAAAAATCAACCTTTTCATCATTCAAAATCGTGTGAAGGTATTGCAAATGATTTGAAACAGCCTGCGTTGTCCGTTTTTTGAAACGAAAACCATTTTGTTTATCGTAAAAAAAGACTTTGCCTCCATATACGAATACCCTTTTTATGCCCAATTTTCTCGAATATTTTGTTTATAATTGGTAGTACAGAGACAGGTCTATGATTATTGATGTAAGTTGAAATGAAAGAAATAGAGAAGAAGTACTTTAAAACATTTACTCTGAACGTTTCGAGCCTAGGCTCATTCTCAACAAAAGTCTGCAATTAAAATGATAAACAAGTCAGTACACCTAAAATAACAGAAGCGCAGAATATAATCACGAAAAACAAACAAATAAACTAACAAACAAAAAGTATAATAAAAGTAATTTATCGGTTGACTATTTTCAGAGGGTATGAACTCTGCATTTCGTTGAGAGATGGTTTGAGTTTATGAATGAATAACGACTCTGAAATACGTAGGTCGAAATTGGCGGTACAAGTCTCCAATATTTTAAATTTGCTAATATCAATAATCTGTTCACAGGAATTATTGCTACAATGTTGTCTGATACTAGAATGAGTAGGAGAGGTAAGCAAGCGACCAGTTCGATGACTTCGACCTGCATGTTCAGCAACCCTGACGTAAATTGCTCGGTGGGTGGAACCCACATACTGCGATGCGCAATGCGCACTACTGAAATTATAGACGAGGGAAGATCGCATGCCGGTCGGGAGCACATCTTTAATTCTAAAAAATGATCCAAATAACATGCTGAACATGCTGATCCAAATAACATGGGTTGCTGAACATGCAGGTCGAAGTCATCGAACTGGTCGCTTGCTTATACCTCTCCTACTCATTCAAGTATCAGACAACATTGTAGCAATAATTCCTGTGAACAGATTATTGACATTAGCAAATTTAAAATATTAGATACTTGTACCGCCAATTTCGTCCTACGTATCTTAGAGTCGTTATTCATTCATAAACTCAAACCATCTCTCAACGAAATGCAGAGTGCATACCCACTGAAAATAGTCAACCGATAAATTACTTATATTATACTTTTTGTTTGTTTGTTTATTTGTTTGTTTTTCGTGCTTATGTTCTGCGCTTCTGCTATTTTAGGTGTACTGACTTGTTTATCATTTTAATTGCAGACTTTTGTTGAGAATGAGCCTAGGCTCGAAACGTTCAGAGTAAATGTTTTTAATGTACTTCTTCTCTATTTCTTTCATTGTAAATTTGCTTCGCAAAAAAGATTTTCCTTTGATGTAAGTTTTGTTACCATTTTTAAAAGTAAGGGTAAATTTTGATATAATGTACGAGTATAATAGGCGTCACAGAACCATGCATTGCTGCGTTTACGAGGCAGTAATTGGCATTGCCATCCCTTACATAGAGAAATAGTACGAGAGAGAGGAAGTTGCATAACAGTAGAATAAAGGTGAATCTTTTTTTGTGTAAAAGAATCTAAGGAAAAGGAGCAGCGAGAACAAAAACTAACCATACACATGATCTAAAAGTGTCAGAAATTTAATAGTTAAACAATGACCGAAAGCCGAAGATCTCAACAGAAGCCTTGTATAAGTATAATATTTGAGATTTACACTGACCGTGATGCTGAAAAGAAACTCCGTGGTGGCAATTTTTCAAGAAATTGTAAACTACTCTGAAATTTTGTCAACCAACCATCACGGGATATATTCCGTTATATTAATTTTTTTTAATTATAATATCATTTCCATTCTTGGAATTTTATGGTTACTTGGATATACATATTTTTACAAATGTGGCAAAACGAAAAATTTCAAGTCAATGAGAAACTCAGCAGTTTAGAATAAGACGTAAATTTAAAAAAATTTCTGTATTAAATTTCCAGACCATGCTATTTCTTAAATCATTTCAAAAGTTCCTCCAATGTGTTCAACGTTATAATTAAATAAAAATTTATTTAGAATGCCTCGTTTTACTCATAGCTTACTAAAATACATAATAATAATGATAGATTGTCTAACTAAAGTGACAGATTATTTTGTAAACTACTCAAATCTGATGAAAAACTGTGCCATAGACTGTGGTAAGGCATGAGAACACCTGCAGTGTTCGAGATGGTCCAAAATTTGACTGCGCTAGAGTTAGTTCTTACCGGGAAGATCGAGTCTCAAAGATCCGCAGCCTTAAAAATAGAGTTGAAACTATACTTCTGTGATTTAAAAACGGTGTAGCCTTGTTCAAAAGTGTTCCGTTTCTGCAATTAAGAATGTATTAAGTTGATCGTTTGAATTGTAAGAAGCCTACTGATGATATCGGCGAAGAACAGCAAGCACCGTGTGGAATTCGTAAGCAGCCATGAAGATTTTGGCGTCTCATAATGGCATAGGATACTTTTCAAGTGATGAAAGCATATTCAATAGGTTAGGAAGCGATATCAGACAGTATGCTCGACGAATGAGAGGTAAGAAATTTCATCCCACTTACACAATTCCAACACTTCAAGGTGGGGGAGGTTATATCATGGTATGGAGAGTCAATGCTAATGGTCTAAGACCTTCCGTTTGACCGCAAGGTCGAATTTATTAAACAAAATACATTGACATGTTAGCCGGACATTTTGAGCTATATTGTAAAGATAGTTTGGAAAATAATCCTATCGTTATTCGAGATAATGCTACCACACACACACACAGCGCCCAATGTCAGGAGAATCCTCCGGGAGCATAGCATTTCATTTTTGAATTAGCTATACCAGTTTCTAGACCTCAATCCAATCGAGAAAGTATGGCGCCAAATCAAGCAACAGTTACACAGCAAAGACACCATCAATATTTTTGATGAACTATGGGCTAAAATAGGAGTGAAGTGGGACGCCATCTCTCCAGCCTTGTGTAGAAACCTATCGGGGAAATGCCAAAGAAATTGCAAGCTGTCAAGCCCCCCCAAAAGTTATGCTGCTAATATTGATTTGTACATTTGATTTAAAAAAAAAAATTCTGTAGGAACCATTAAAACAACAATATGTAATGAGCAAAAGATTTTTTTGCCTTTTCGATTTTGTATTTTTATGAAAACTTGCGAAAACACCAGCATAATTTGATTAAGGAAACATAAATGATAACGCTAATTATATAGGGAAATGAAGTTGAATCGAATGATACATAGCATAAAAAGTTCCGTTAACTTAAAATCTTGTGTAAGTTGCAAGCTAGTGAAATAGTTGGTGTTGCAGAGTTTCTTCCTGGTGCCACTGCAGGTTTAAGATGCCCAGGCTTCTTTTCATTTCCCTACGCAGTAATTTGCTACTTACCGATCTATGACCAATCTGTTCATTTTTAAGGTGCCGACAATACTATTGGAAGTAATTCTGTAGAGTTACATTAATGAATGCCTAAACGTATTATATTTTTTCATTAGCTGCATAAATATCGTGATGTGACCATATTTACGAATGTATTTTCGACACCCAAGTGTTTCTCTATTCATGTCAGGGAATTATGAACAACAGTTTTGATAGCATATTAAAATTGTGCGTGAAGTAAACAATAGGGTATGATATAAACACTCTTGTTCAATGTTTTGTAACAAATTGTACGTTGTAGAGTGAAACATTTCTGTTTCTTTTCTCATTGTGCTAAGTCATAAATGTTTGCGTCAGTAACAATTAGAGTTCACATGTATTTGACACAATGCTTTCAATCACTTTTTTTTTTCATGTTTATCTTTTTATTAGTAAACTTTCCTCTCCAGGTAAACAGCTGAAGCTGGTGGTTTAGAAGAGCTCTGAAAATTTGTTTTTTGTTTAAACTTCATCATTCATGCACCGATTTATATTTCTTATTTTTGTTTGTATACAACCATCACGTAAATTATGAAGACTGAAGTTTGGAAGACATGAAATCTAACCTCGTGTTTTTGTGTGAAGCATTCGAAGCAATCTAAACAAAGCTTTATTATAAAGATAGTTTGGAAAATAATCCTATCGTTATCGAGATAATGCTACCATACACACTGCGCCCAATGTCAGAAGAATCCTCCGGGAGCATAGCATTTCATTTTTGGATTAGCCTTACCGGTTTCTAGACCTCAATCCAATCGAGAAAGTATGGCGCCAAATCAAGCAACAGTTACGCAGCAAAGACACCATCAATAATATTGATGAACTTTGGGCTAAAATAGGAGTGAAGTGGGACGCCCTCTCTCCGCCTTGTGTGGAAACTTATCGGGGAAATGCCAAAGAAATTGCAAGCTGTCAAGCCCCCCAAAAGTCTATGCTGGCATAAAAAAGGTAGTGATGAGTGCTTTACGCTCATATTGAGATTGAAACACTAGTTTGGACAAGTAAGGGCCTGCTTTATTTCCATCACTATCTACGGCAGGAAACAAGACATTGAAATCCCTACTGATTCTGTTTAGAGCGTATACTCTAATTTAGAGGACAGTCAGAGTTCATTATTCACAAACGAAATTTAGACGTTTTTGGGCTTTATTCTGTACCCTTGAACTAACCGAAAAAATAATAAAATTTTTCTCCAACATTTGTCATTTCTGCCTAATTTTCAAAATTAAAAATATTACCAAATTTATCCCAATTTTTTTATAATTATTGGCTTGTTTTCTATTATCTCGTAATACCACACAAGAAAATAACTAAAATTCAGTACTCGGGGACCTCTCTTTCCCTTTCCCACACATTTTTTTTCATATTTCACAATAAATTGCTAACACGGAAAAATACAGGTGTTAAATTTGTACTATTTTTCTAATAGAAATTTTTAAGATAGATTATGGTTCACAGAGAAATCACTCTGATTTGAAGAAAGAGGGGAGCTGTTCTACGTAGACTAAAATATAAAATTTCGTGAAGAAGAACAGAAAAGCATGGGACGATAATGACGTTCGAATCGGGAAGAGATCTTTCGATTGGAAGTGAGGCAGATAATATTGTTCTTCCTAAAATGATATAATGGGTTTTACCTAGAGTATTAAGGGACATGGCAATTAGTCATAGTTGACAGATATTTCTCGAACAATCGAATTGTATCAGAAATTTTCCCGTATGAAAAAGAAGTAACTCAAATTTATCCTACCAAAAATAATGAAAAGAGCATTCCAGCTTAACCAGCGCAAAAGGAAAAACGTTTGAGGAAAACCCATTTCGTTGATTTCATTTTCAATTTAACTTATAATTGAAAATCTATCTCATAACAATTTAATATTTCAACAGCTTTAGTTTATGAACTGGAGGAAATATCTCGCATCCATGTAAATTAAGAGACAATAATTCAAGCGATATAGGAATTTATCGTCAAAATTTTAGGACACCAACCCTACTTGCGTCAAAATGTTACCGTTGAGGAAAATCTTCAAGTAAAGACAAAGTAGTAGCAAATCTATAGATGTGTTGAATGTACAGAACTGAAATCCCATTTCTGGTGTGATTACAGAAACGAGAATTTACACGAATCTTTCTATCTTCAGAAAACTCTATTCATAAGTGTTTCAATGGCCCAATTTTTTCATGAAAATGTTGCAAAAAATCTTAGTTCGTTAAGCACAGTGTGTTCTGACATTCATGCAATAGATCTTCTCGAAATTACAGTACCTACTGTAATTCTGACCGTATTAATTTTTGCACAACACAGTCACTTTAGAACATTGATGGTAAAGAAATAGCTATCGAAGGCTAGAATTTCATAGTTTATTAAACTGAAGTGTAAAATTCAATTATATTTTCCTCTGTCTTGTTTTGAGTAATGTTTCATCCACATAACGGTATAGTTCGAAGTTTACCGTTTTCATTTTGGAGCAACGTATGAAATGTATTTCATTCATTGCAAAGGTTCCCTAGCACAGCCACTTATCTATCCGAAGAACCTGTCTGAACACATCATCCGACGACAAGTTCGAAAACATTTTCTTGTAGGTTAGCAGTTGCATCACTTCACCCTTCAACTTGAAGTCATGTCTCTGGGAAACGTTCGACAAATTGGACAATGATACACAAGATGCGCTGGCAAATTTATGCTCAACTGCTACGTGGTAGTTGTGCATAGTGACAATATGTGTGAGATTAAAACCTGGAAACAAGAAATAAGTGGTCTACATTTCAACACAGATTTACCTATTTTGAAGTTTTAAGCCACTACCGGTATTAAACTAGGCTGTAGTAGGCTGTAAACTTCCCTAGGCTTTAAACGCGATTTAATTATAATTCTGAAACTCTATTCGTTTACCTCTCTTAATGCGTTTAAGTGCGGCGGGTTTCATAGATAAGTCACTCTGAATTGAAGAAAAGGGGGAGCTGTTCTACGTAGACTAAATTATAAAATTACGTGAAAAAGAACAAAAAAGCAAAGGACGATAATGACGTTCGTGTCGTGAAGAGCAATTTCGATTGGAAGTGAGGCTGAAGATTAACTGAAGTTTAACTTTTAAACTGAAGTTTATTGAGCTGAAATTAGAGATAATATAAGAGATAAATTTTGAAAATAAAGAACATTAAATAGATAGCGCCTTTGTTTAGTTTTCATTAAGCATTTACCGAAATTGAGTTAGTGACTGCTGGTCGGTCCGCAGCATTATGAAAATCCCTTCAATGATCACCGGTGCGTCACCTAGTGCTTGAAATGTTAATAACATAGGTTTTCGTGATCACATGATCTTCTTCGCCATGAAAAATCAGGTAATGAGCAAACTTGCATTCATATTGAGGAGCTATTTCTTTTGTATTTATTATAATTTTAATTTATTATTCATTTATTTTTTATTGTTCATTAGGTGAAACGTTTCATTCCCATATGAATTTCACCCTTCATGATTGTATGACACAATTCTTATGAACAATGAAATTTATTGTTGAAACAGCAATTGCCATTGTTCCACTGCCGCACCTAACTGTATCAAATTAGAGGCTAAAAAAGAGTTTTCATGAGCGGTGACCCACAGAGGGAAGGCCTTTTGTGCATCAGGGCAGAGTTGAGCTTGAATATAAATTATTACTTGAGGAAGTGCGGACGACTGAACGTGCTAAATGAACAGCAAGAATAATAAAATAGTTTACCGTCAATTGGACGCCAAAGTTATCAGCGCGAGATCTAACACAGCAAAATAGGGTTTAACTAAGCGGATAGCCGGTTTCACAATTGCACCCAGGATACTAGAAAACTTTGGTCATTTAAGGTGTATCAGGTGAAACCCATAAACCGCAAGTTGCATCGTGAACTAGGGACATGATTCATCTAAGACAACAAAATTACATGGCCAGCTTAACCTCTAAGAAGAGAAATACACCGATCAGGATTGAGTAGAAATACACGCACTTTCGTTGGAAGAAAAAATTCCAGAGATGAGATTGAGCATCTTAGGGTAACATATAGATTGGTGTCGAAAGTACAATCGTTCCAAATTTTTCTTATTGTTTAGAGCTCTGAATAGTTGGAGTGTAAAAACATGTTCACCTCTTTCTGAACAGGTTTATGTCAACGGGCCGACGACTGGCATTTTTTTCTCTCGTGAGCAAATAAGTTATTAATAACATTTAAATATCCATCAATAAATTTTTCATTTCATAGTTTTCGTTTCACTATTGCCGGCAATTTCTTGCACCAATGAATTCATTTGCATCATTTATTAAATGGTAATATTGAATCAGATGCCAAACATCTTTTTCTGAAAAAATGAAAAAGACGAATAATTGTATCGATTACCTTAGACGCTTTAACATTTAACTATCCATTCCTATAGTACGTTATATGTTTCGTAAAATGGGCATGAATCAAATATTCATGGATTTTCAGAACAAAGAACGAAGTAACCGAATATGTGTGCAAGTGCAAGTAGTGTACGCGCAGCTACAGTACGTATATATATATATATAAATATATTAATCTGTGAATAGTGCTACACGAGTGCAAAGTATTAAGGGTTGCAACCACATTAAATACTTGTTTAGTTTGCTCAATTCATGCTTATATTATACGATATTTTATCATTACCAACTTCAAAGGGAACAATCCTCGGTAAAACTGTAGAAGCATAATTGAAGAACATCATCATGCAGCTACTTCATTGCACACAGATAAAACAGGTGATGATAAAAATGAATTAACGCATCAGTATAGATATATGTATATATAAGTGATTTGCTATTTTCAAATCCTAATAATAAATGAAAGTGCATAGAAACGAGGGTTTGAAGTAGTCATATCATTTAATTAAAGAAGGTCAATGAGTAAAAATGAACTTCTTGACACCTTATGGCCATTGTCAACTCAGCAACAGATCGGATAGAATTGTTCTATGAAATGACTGATTTATGAATGACAATTCGTGATTTAACTACCTGTGCCTAACATTTACATATTCACACTGTGTGAGCCACCGATAAAAATTATCTCACTGTTTTCTGTGGAAACATTTGAAAGAGTTTCAAATGCATGTGTAAAAGTGACAGTGAATAATGAGAAACTAAACTATTTCCAAAACTATATTTTATTTCCAAAACTATATCGACAGGTGTTATATTTAACGCTTGCACATGCCACTCGAAAAGTTGACTTTGGTAATTCAAGAAAATTTCAAAAGATGTTTCATAGATTCAACTATCGCTTGCTCTGAAATATGAGGCTACAGATTTTAGTACCCGTCAATTTTCAGAAAAAGAAATTCAAATTTACCGATCGAGGACTTGTAAAATACATAGTTCCGTAATTTCTTTTGAAAGCAGATGCAGGCAATTTCAGGTCGTAAACGCTCACTGGCGCCGAAATTTATCTGAAAGTTTGGACTAAAACTTGTACAAGATATTTAGCGCAATCACGAATGACAGAGTATAAAATCGAAACCTCAATGTACTAACGTAGTCTAATTCTTCTGCGTTTGTTTTCGTGATTTCCTTTGAACGGCTGCCTTCAATGCTCAACTGAAATCTCTTCGGATCAGCGGGTGTTGTAATAATTTCGTGTGAAAATGGGGTCATTCAATGAAATGCGGAACGTGAACAGGAATTTTCCTCATGGCTTTAACCTTCCACGTAGGATTTCGAATTTGTCAAAACCTACTAGACTAGCCATTTCAAAATGAATTCACCATTCCAGGGACGATAATCGAAATCTGTCGATGAAGTTTTTTCCAACCAAGTAATTACGCGAGAAGCCCGTTGAATACAGGGCTTATCATTAAGAATTTAGTCGTTTTTGCGCAAACTGATATTCTTCACTCTCACTACGCCAGGGGTTGTGGCCGTGGTAAATTGTGTTTGCAAGGATGCTGTCACTGTTGTTCTCATTCGTATACTGTTACATCACCTATGAACAGTTTTCCAGAACTCGTAAGGCTCCTGAAAAATGTCAGGTACTGACCGGATTTTGGCGGATCAATTGGTAACACTTCTTGAACATTAGTTGGTTCGCCTTCACCTTTGAATATTACTTTATTCATGGAAAATGGACGTGAATTTCCTAGTGAGATGTAGAGGTCTGCCAGATCAGCAGGATCGAGGACAACATATTTGAGCATGGATACATTCCTTTGTGCCCCGAAATTTATCGTTAGGAACGGATCAGTGCCTGGAATACTTTTGAACCCAGGAGCTGCATTTTCACAGATGAATCCATCCGCGACGAACTCTGGAAACGAGTCAGAAGAGGAGCCAGACGAGTCAGACTGAGTAAACTTCAAGTCAGACGTTACAATGTTGAGTGGGTCTCCTGGCCAAGTTGTATAGCATGAGTCGTATACTGTGTTTGGCTCTTTAGGCCAGCCTTGGAAATACGGTGCCACTTGACTCGTGAAAGTGGCACATACTCCTGCAGGAGAAAAAAGAGATGAATTTGTTTAGAAACATTCGGCAGTTAAATTAAATTTGAATGGATATTAAAGTACATAAAGTTTCTTCTGATCAATACGAAACCGGTTTGCAAGTAATCATTCTGCAAAAGCAGATTCATCATACAGATATTCTGTTAACTTCGTAAGTTCCTTCCTGGCATCCTTACCTCATCAATATCACCGACAGATCATTCTTTTAACACATTGATTGCGTTTTCGCGGTTATTGGGAAAGGTTTGTTTAGATTGTATCAGAACTGTGAAATCAATATTTCTTAAAGAAAAACTTTCTGTCTTCTTTTTTCAAGAAAAAAGGAATGGATAACATTTCTCTTTGTATGATATTTATGTTGTAAAAAGTAGTATTCATTGGGCGATTCTTAGCGAATCTTATTCTCTTATTCTTTCTTCGATTTATTTTGTTGTAAAAAGGTCGCGAAATGGACAAAATGATGTTTATTTATACTGATACGTGAATGAGCAAATTACCTTTCGGTACACTTATGTCCCAATACGCAGTCAACGTGGTAAGCTCTTCAAATTTCGGAGCCACTTCAGCACTCAGCAGTTCACTCTTCAAGCCGTCTTTTACCTAACTTTTCTCACACTCCTTACCTCTGTATTCTTTCTTTCATCCTACAACATAACTCTATGGTAATACTTCTCGAGCGCATTTAACCCGTTCCTATCACACGTTTTCAGGTTTCAAGTCTCGATCTTTACAAGACTAGTGGCAAGACAATATTGAAATGCAACCTGATTCGAGCATTCGTTCTCATTCAATGATTCCTTACAAGCTCTATCGAACCTCCCCATGCTCAGGGGTAGGGTATTATACTAGTTCTCCCCTCACGTAATTCATCGTTCGTGCACTACCTGATACGCAAAACAGTTCATTTTCTTCTAGTACCTTTTCATCCTAGCTTATATTTATCCCTTTCAAAGCCCCGCTCTTGAATACCTTATCTCTTCTTTCTTATTCACATAAGACAGAATATCCTTCTACGTCACACCCTTCCGAACTCCTTCACCAGTCTTCGCAGTCTCTCTTTCGACCTTGACACTTACACTATATTACCAGCAGAGTAGATGAGTCGGCTACGTGTCATGTGAAAAAGCAAATACTTGTTTCTCTGTAAATATCTAATCTACTCTCTCTCTACCCCGCAGGAAACTGCATTCCTCTCTTCTACTCTGAGAAAAAAATGAGAAAATATTTGACCCACTTAATAGTTAAAAATGGTCAAAAGATTGTGCGCCGTGGAGGAACTACGCCCCACTTTAGTGCGGAACATGAAACAGCTCAGCGATGACTCACTTAATTGCCATCAATTTGTAATAACTCAAATCGAACTTTTACCCACTTTTTTCACCGTCTGACTTATAAGTGGACCTTGAATAACAACGAATGTAATTGGAACCAATTAATATTTTGGGATTCAGTAGAGAACAATGATAGATAAATAAATTTTACGTGAATTCTATAGTTTTCCTGAATAAAATCCAACGCATAAAAAATCAATGCTTGTTTGCAACTTCCCTAATTGCTTCATAAAATTTGAAATTATAATCAAGAACATTTGATATTACCATTAGATGTGGTAAGCCAAGCAAGATTTATTTCTAAATTTGAACGATGTCATTTTGTCAGTGTTATTAAAAGGTTAACTAAATGTCGATATCATTATAAGGTTAACTAATGCGAGAATTCGAAAAGACTCGGCTTACAGCGATGTCGTATTATTACTTCCAAAAGTTGTGAAGATGAGATCATCTACGTACTCGAGTCAAACGAAGAAAGCACGAAATTGTAAATTATGTTAAAGATTAGGTAGGAAAAATTTCCACTTGACAAAACAGGCGCACGCATCAACAACTTCTGCACGGGTTGAACTAAAAACAATAGCTATAACACATTTGCTTCATTCGACATTAAAGCAACCAAGGTCACTATATTTTATACATGAGGATCATACGTTCAATTCTAAAGGAATCTGAAAAATTTGATGATACATTTCAACGAACTAATTGAAATTGTGTTGAGTAGTTAAAGAAAATTGTTTAATGATTAAACATACATAAAAAGTGATGCATTTTAATAATCAAAGGTCAAATTTTGGAGCAGTATTAGAGCAAAGTATAGTCAGTGAGAAATAAATTATTCAACATTTAGTTTAAGAGGTGTTTGGTTAGAATCCATACATACATATACCAGGCCTCTCCTCCCTAAGGGAGGGTAGCCGACAGCAGGCCACAATCAACACCCTTAGTCACTAGGATGCGAGAGAGGCAGCACTGGCTGCACCAGAACTGCCAGGATCAGTAGCAGCCTAGCACAACCACCTTCCACAGTCAGGCCCGACAGCCATAGCTGGTTTACCCCGACCGCTTCATTGAGTGCAGCC
>JACJUY010004894.1:0-16476 GCA_014220935.1 Platorchestia sp. MABIK
AAAGACTATGTTCTGTGCCAGTTAGTTCTGGAAGTTTCTCGCCGCAAAAGCGGGTAGGCGAGACAATATATTCGTCATTTTACCGTTCAGTTTGCGTTTCCTTTATGCATTTGAATGGTTTTATTCGCTATACAAGAGATTGGTTTGTTTCATTCTCATTTTAAACACTCTTCATACATAATTCATTTTAAGTTGCATCTCTTTATTCACGTTATTTTATTTTTATTTTTGAGCAGTGGACTTAGTAACGATTTGCCGAAAATTTTAAAGTCAGTACATTTTCCACTTCACTAATATTTCCCCTCACTAATTTTACACCTCAACATTTTCCTCTTCACTAATTTTCCATCTCACTCATTTTCCGCCTCACTAATTTTCCGCTGCACTCATATTTCACCTCACTAATTTTTCCCCTCACACATTTTTCACCCCACTAATCACTTACAAAAAAGTTGGGTTCAACAACTTGAGCTTAATTCCCATGGCAGACTCACTTTCCAATTCACTCCTTTTTTCGCCACGATGTTTCGGTCATCAATCGTTTCGAAGTTCGTTGTTTCAGAGCAAAAGATTACAACAGGACGCAATAAAAATAACCGAAATGATATGCACGGTTTGGTGAACACTATAAAATTGAACATTTCGCGAGAAAATTTTTACACACGAATAAAAATATTTCGTTTAACGAGCAATTTGAAAACAGATGTCGGTATTTTAGAAACGTGTTTAGAAAATGAGCTAAATCATTTCTCAGAAGATGGAAAAAATCAGAATCAAACGATCATTCCAGAGGAACGCTGTCATGGAAAATACATTGTAATTCATTTTCTTCTGCAAAATTCAATGAAACGGTTGCTCACAAAGGCTGTACTTTATTTTAAAAGCGAAAATGAGTTTACGTAAATCGAGTCTATCTTCATACATTTGAGAGTTACGCAAGAATTCCAAGAGTTAAGGTACACTTCTTTGCAATTAAAATTGCTGCTCTCATAGAGGGCACCGCAACACCCCAAAGGGCTGTGTAACACCCCCAAAGGTCTGTGTAACACTCCCAAAGGGCTGTGTAACACCCCGAAAGGTCTGTATCACACTCCCAAAGGGCTGTGTAACCTCCCCAAAGGGCTGTGTAACACCCCCAGAGGTCTGTATCACACACCCAAAGGGCTGTGTGACACTCCTAAAGGGCTGTGTAACACCCCCAAAGGGCTGTGTAACACCCACAAAGGGCTGTATAACACTCCCAAAGGGCTGTGTAACACTCCCAAAGGGCCGTATAACACTCCCAAAGGGCTGTATAACACTCCCAAAGGGCTGTATAACACTCCCAAAGGGCTGTATAACACTCCCAAAGGGCTGTGTAACACTCCCAAAGGGCTGTGTAACACTCCCAAAGGGCTGTATAACACTCCCAAAGGGCTGTGAAATACCCCCAAAGGGCTGTGTAACACCCCCAAAGGGCTGTGCAACACCCCCAAAGGGCTGTGTAACACTCCCAAAGGGCTGTGTAACACTCCCAAAGAGCTGTGTAACACCCCCAAAGGGCTGTGCAACACCCCCAAAGGGCTGTGTAACACTCCCAAAGGGCTGTGTAATACCCCCAAAGAGTTTGTAACACTCCTTAAGAATAACTTAACGTTACCAAGGAGCAAAGAGCTTGTAACACGCCTAAAGAGCATTGCAATCTGTTTTATGCTTTGAAAGGTCATTCAGAGCACGTAAGAATTACGCCACCCAGTATCTTCACGTGACGAGACAATCTGGAAGGCATGCGATGCTTATGAAAGGTTCCGTAAGCGGTGAAGGGCTGTGAAAATATAACCTCATGACCACTAACTCCAAACAGCATTCTTATTTAGTGCAATAGGTATTTAAACTGTGGCACGTAGAAAGTATTCACGCCGTTTTCCCACGTAATGCATTTCTCTGACTTTTATCGTAAACAAATATATTTGATTTTCTCGTGTCTGCGTACACACATGTGTTGTTCAGGTCAACTTGTTTTCCAAGCTCCAATAATATTATTTCATAATATTTTTGTGCGCACACACACAATGAAGGCGCATTCCATTGCGCAGCTTGCGTCGTAAAGAGTAAAATCACAGATTAGTTATAATGAAAGAATTGCATTGTGCGCGATTATTTTGAATTTGTAATGATACTAACAAATTATTATTTGCATTTCTATTAATTATTAATCTCACCCATCACATGATAACTTTAAAAAATCCATGGGGACCCCAAAATAATTGTGGGCAAGTCCTGGTGTGATAGAATAAAGTTAATTAAAGATAAACAAACGTTAAAATTGCTCAAAACAAATTTTTCCATAGCGTTAGAGCTTCACGCCAAGCTGCTCCTTTTTGTATCAGTGCAAAGCCAGTTACGCATCAGGCTGTTTCTGCAAATAATTGTCTGTCCACAGAGCAGTCAGTCTCCATTTGGTTAATTCTGACATCATCAGAATGTCAGCTCACCTAACCTTCTGATTTTATTTCATTCAACGCTGTTATTTTTGTTCTGTAATTTTGCTCTTTTTAATTTGAAAAAGACACATAAAAAAAGAGCATTGTGAGATACGCGTTCAAAAAATAAGGAACGCGGTTTAGAAAAGCACAGCTTATTTAATTGGAAACATATTCTTTAAAATTGGGAGAAAGCGAGAGAAGCTCTTGAGAATTTGAATAAGAAATGGGGTACGCTGCATCAGGAGTGAGTTTGGACATGCAGCCGAAACCAAAAGACAGAATTAGTTCTAATTAAAAAAGGAGCTAGGGGACTGAAGGGAAAAATGAGAATATTTAAAACAGAGAAATGATTCCTTAGGAAGCCTGAAGAAACTTTAATTGACGTTTCTCTTCTGAAAAGTTAAGGTCGAGTTTCTTCCTTCACTAAAAACTGTATTAAATTTGAGGGAGTGCGTAGACAAAGAAGAAGGAATCGTGTAGTTATCAATTGCGTCGTTAAACTGAGAATATGCAGGTAATACCATGCATCGTTCTATATAATGAAGTCAAAATAACAATTCAAGAAATTTCATTCTGTATTTAGGCAATTATTTTTTAAAAACTTGAAATTTTTCTTTGAATTTGAGCACGGTTTGCATGCTTCGAACAATAAATTAACGCATTGTTACTTGGCATTGAATAACGGTGGAGTTCATTCATGTGGCACATCTAGTGCTTCGATAGAATAGGCAAAATATTAGAAAAGTTTTTTTTTCATATTTTTCAAGTGTAAGAATAAAGTACGATGGAATTGAGCTTGCCCCACCCTCATCAACCACATCATCACCGTAATCACCCTAGTTCTTCAAACTTCTCATCACCTCAATCACCCTATAGGTGAATGAGGGTCATGGGGTGATTGAATTAACTTTGGGGATTGATAGAGTGATTGAGGTAAATGAAGTGATTGATTGGATTGATAGGGTGATTGAGGTTGCTGCGTAGAGTTACTTAGAAAGGGAAATATCAGAGTATAACATGAACGCAAAAACGGACCATGTGGCCCATTCTCGGCCGCATACGCGCTGCTATTGGCTCGATGCCATGACGTCACTATTGCTACATTGTCGACGATAAAAAGACTGGTTTGAAGCTACCTTGTTTCTTCTGCCGTCGCACACACCCAGATTCCTGAGCGTCAGACACCAATCACGCGCAGGCAACAGGGCTGGAACGCAGGAGAACTAATCAGAGACGCACTCGTACCCATCAGTCTTTGCAAACTCTCTCTAGTAAGTGCGTTGTCACATAAAGACATACGAAAATGGCTTAGTGTGTCTAACTCCATTTGACGAATGAGCAGAGCTGTGTTACAGCATGAAGAAATGTTTTCTAGACAATTTGAGGCCCGATTGTATATTATATTCCAACTCGTATTACGTTGTGGAGTGAGAATGATTACAGTAAGTTCGTGGTAGAAGTGTTTTAGTGAGTTAGTTAATTAGAAGTTAGATCAAGCTCGTAAAGTTAGTCAAGTACCGTACTAGTGGATGAGCAAGAACGACGTATTTCTACTGAATAACCACGTTTGTTAAGGGATACCAACGTTGACAGATGTGATCAGTCGTGATTGAGCGCTTGCGGAAAGTGATTCTAATGAAGCACGAAAAGATCAAAAGATTACTCACGAGAGGACTCGGATTTGAGGGAAGCAAAGATGCAGGAGCCAGACAGCGTCTGCCTGGAGGTGAGGGGAGGGGTGGTGATGAGTGTCACTGAGTGGGTTGTGGTGCTTGGGGAATTGGGGTGCTGGGGTGATTAAGGTGATGTTGTCATTGAGGTGATGGGGGTGATTATGGTGATGCGGTCATTGAGGTGATGGGGGTCATTGAGGTGATGCGTGTCGTTGTGGTGATGATGGGGGTCATTGAGGTGATGGGGTGATTAAGGTGATTGGAGGATTACGGTGATGGGCTCATTGAGGTGCTTGGGGAATTCAAATGATGCGGGGCGTTGTGGCGATGATGGGATGAAGGTGATGAGGTGATCAGTGTGATGGGGTGTTGCAGGTACTAGGGGATTGAGGCGGTGAGGGATTGGAGTGATGGGGTCATTGAGGTGATGAGGTGTTTGAAGTACTGGGGTGATTAAAGTGATGAGGTGCTTGAGGTGATGAGGTGTTTGAAGTACTGGGGTGATTAAGGTGATGAGGTGATTGAGGTGATGAGGTGTTTAACGCACTGAGGTTATTGTCGGCTATTGCTTGAGGTTATTGTCGTGGTGAGTAATATTTGATGTCTTGATGTAAAGAGAGGCAGCAAAAGCATAAAATTCACTTCCAAAATCCCATATTGTATTCCTGAGACAAAGTTCCTTCATTTATGAATAAGGCTTTCTGTTTTGAAGGCTTAAACACTTGTACTTTGTTGCTGCTCTGCAGGGATTGTTTTATGAAATCGAAATTTCCTCGTAGGATTGTTAATGTGTAAAACACATTTCAGATTTTTGAAGCTTGAATGGAATTGTGGGAAGATAAATTCAATTTTTAAAATATTAAAGGTTAGTATTAACAATGCTTCAGGTAGGATATTTATAATAGAATCAGGTTTTGATTCCATGCATTGAAAAATTGTACCTGGAAAATTATTTTAATTGTGGTAGAATTTTGAATAGTTATCGATTATCTTTCGTAAAAAAACAATGAGCTAATTTTTAGCAAAATTTTTATATCTATGTGAAATTCTTTTGAACAGACCAAAAATTGCAGAAGCGGTGTCTGTTTCTCACGGGCGTAAGAACCTTAACTAAAATACTCAAGAGGACGATTGAGCGTGAAATACGTAGAAAATGCCTCTATGTCGAAAAGGTCACGCAGGACTCAATCTTTGCTCGACCCTTACCCAATCTTTAAGTTTCCCATGGGCGATGAATATCTTCTCCCCAATTAATCCCCAAACTAGCGCTAATTTTACCCCAAAGTGCTCGTTACTGCAAACTTGGCCTGCTTTTAACGCAATTAAATTGCTCACCAGGGAAATTCTGCGCTGTCACTTTCAGAGCTTAGCTGATGATCATCAGTGATTCAAAGCCGGACTGCGGTCTTTTGCAAGAGATTATAAGTGCGGCCCCTTGATCATAAGTCGCGTTATGGGCTCGAGGGTGTCGGACTTTTTAAATCCTGAGACTCAAAACCGGCGCCGCTGCGAACATTTCAGGAGTAATACAAGTAGCCAAATCTCAAAACATTTTGATGGGATTGGATGTGTGAATGATAAAATAAAGAAATGCACACAAAGTTCAACATGTGATGAAAAAAAGCACTTTTGTGAGAATAGAATTGCTAAATTTGTACCTTCGGCGTCCGAAATGTGAGTGGATATAAAACTTTCGACAACTGATGCAGAATTTCAACGAAGTTATGAAATACAGGGTGGTTGCTAAAAATGTATTCCTTTTAAAATTTCTAAAACTTTTTTCACAAACGGGATAGGGGAATAAAACTAGTATTATTGGAGTGAAGAAGAGCTCATTTTTAATTTTTAATTTACCTGGTTTGACTAACGATTCAAAATGCTAATTTTCCGCTGTGCGATTTGAAACTTTTCTTCCAGTTCTTCCTTTATTAATGTTTCTCACAATAAACTGGGATTGCCACTTTTGGAAGTTCCTCTGAATAGTTATTTTGTTAGGTTTGAATCGGTTGTCCAATAAGAATTCCTCAGAGTACCGACGATGGACCAAATTATCATCATTAATTTTCTTCGATGATGAACTTGCGTTGTTGAACAGTCAGTTGTGCCATGTTTGCTGATTACAATAATCTTCTCTCCTGCACCCTTGATGTTTATGCATATTTGGAGGGTATACCAGATACGTAAGAAAACATCGAATTCTGTTCTTTCGGATGTTCTGTGTTATAGTCTCCTATTTCATATATTTAAATGGTTATTGAAATCCTAAAAGGTATACATTTTAAGCAACCACCCTGTATTTACATACTGTATATATAGGGTTACATAGAATTATGAGTTCACTATCGACGCTAGTTTTAAAAAGATTGTATGTGTGCGCCACGAATATCGGTGCGAAACACCAGCGTTTTTTTTTAATTCTGAGCAATTCAAGCGAATGCTTCCAGTAGTTTTATTCTCAGAAATGGCTCAAATAGGCCTTCTACCACCTAAAATAGTTGTACATTTTTTCAGTGAATGTGGAGACTCGGTAATCCTAAGCCTTGAATGGAGACATGCAAGACATATTGAGACTCACAAATTCCTGTCCCTCCCCGATGGAAACCGTCCGAGTTGAAACAGCGCAGTTGCTTGTTCTCCGACCCTTGTTTGTTTACCTTGGGAGTGCGGGAGCGACTGTTCAGACAATGAAATGAAAGGATCAGGGGAGATGGTTGTGAAATGGACCCATCAGAGGGACTTATATTTACGTGCAGATGCGGACGGGAGAAGCCCCAACCAAAAAACAAATTTTGCATGGAAGATGTGGAGAACAGTTAAACTTCTGCAGATACTACTTACAACATCACGGGTGGGTTGGTTGCGTTGAAAAGAGAGATCATGAAACCCACTTTGATGACGTTCGTTGTTAGGCAGTTTGAGTCCGCAAGTTTTCATTCTCTAGCAATGCAGTGATCAATTTAAAAATGCATTTTTTAGCTGTATCAAAAATTATTCCCTTAATAGTTTGAGCGTAATGATGAGTTGCGGAAGCTGCAATAATGAGGCTGATAACAACATGCATGGTAGGTGTAGAAAAGTTGAGTCTTGAAATCCACGAAGCTGAGCACGAGGAACTCACAGATATTCCTCTTTCACATGACCATCGTTACTGAGCTTTTATCTGTAATTCTTTATTGTTAATTTTATTACAGAAGGAAAGTTTTTAAAGTTTTTTCACAGTTGCTTTAACATTTTAATTATACAACTAATTTTATTACAGTAGGAAAATTTGTTAATTTTTCTACAATGCTTTAATAATTTCATCTCTGCAGCTAATTTGATCACATCAGGAAGAAGGTTTAATTTTTTTTACATTGGCATTGACAATTACATCTTTACTGCTAATTTTATAACAGAACAAAAAATTGAAATTTTTTACAGTTCCATTAACATTAACATTTTTACTACTAATTTTAATAGAGCAGGAAGAAATTGTGATTATTTTTACATTGGCATTAAGATTTACAGTTGCTCCTGGGAAAATATTCAGCCGAGAAGACAGAATTATTTGTAAACGAGTGACGAGTGATGCACAAAATCAATCGAGTATAATATATACATATATCAATAAATTGATAAATCGCTGAGTAAACCAATGAATGAATGAGTGAAATAAGAAAACAAGAAAAATGGAATTGATAAGTAAATTTGTTAAAAACGAGTATTGATAAATAAATCAATCAATAGAATTTTGAAATCATTTTAAAATGAATAAATCAATACATTAACAAATGTTTTTTTAATGAATTAACAAATTAATTGCTTTCTCATACTAATTATTGAGAAGATGAAATAGATAATGAAGTGCTTTTACTCATGCCAGTCCATTGTCTCATGAGTGAATTCAAAAAGTTAGTTTGTATTTAATGGTAATCTTGAATATTTTATAGTTGCTTGATCTTGTTATGGGTGATCTTTTTTACCGTTTGGATTTTATTTTGCCCATTTTTATCAGTCACACAGTACAAAATTGTAATCAATTCTTACATTGTTTCACTGGCTCAAGAAGCGATAGACTTAAAGTGGCCCTCCGTAACTTGTGAAAGTTTCAATGTTTTGTGACTGTAAATTCATCTATGACGAAAAATTTTCATGGAGATCTTTTGGAGTTTAAAAAACCAATCAAAAAGTCAAGAAATAAGCGATTAAATCAATGAATGAATAAACAATTCGAAGGCTTGCGTCATTTGCGTTCATTTTGATGGGCGTAAAAGCTTAATCATTAGTCTCCTTGATGTTTGTCGCCCGGCTTTTTATTATTATTCAAAAAAACACTCTGTTTTAAAAAAGAAAATGGAAGCGAAAGTTTCATGAAGCTTCAGTAAATATATTTGAATTAGTTCTCTGCCCGCAAGCGGGCTGCGCTCAACATGATGTAGATAACAGAACTAGTAGAATTTTACGTGGCGAATTTTTAACTTCCCTTCATGCTTGAGTTTTCATGTTTTCTGCACGAGTCAACGACCGTCATCCTTCCCATGTTCAAGTTCAAATTCATCGTGAAACAATTTTTGCTTCAATTTTTAGCTCAAACTGTCTCATGTTATCAAAAAACATGCGCTGTTACACGGCAGGTTCGTAGTATTTTGGGTCGGATTCTGTTTCTCTTGTTTTTTCAGGGGATTTTGCAAAACTCTCCGTTAGATTTGACGTTTTTTTTGCAGCTGAAATCATCTGATATTTCCGAGAAAAAACATGTTCTGTTATACAACAGGTTTGTAGTATCCCGAGTATGATTCCGTTTCTCCTGTGTTTCGCGAGATTTTGCCATCTCTGCGTTAAATTCTTGCTGTCTGGAATGACAAGGAGCAAATCCAAGAGCGTGGCATCGATTACGGCCGGATTTGGGAGAGGATTTGCAACTCCAGGACAGAGGGGCGTATCTTGCGGGAAACGCGGGCGTATCAAAAATAAAATGGTCACAGTGTGCTAGGAAACGGTGCGTTGTAATCGCAAGGAACACAAAAAAAGTCAACGAACAATTCGAAATAAAGTCTTTGATCGAGTTCAATTAGAGACATTCGAGTTAAAGTCAAGTGTAGCGTTGAAGGAGCATTGTATGAGCTAAAATCAAGCAAACAAGACGGTGAATTCGCGTTATTCGAATTAGTGAAACAATGAGGCGTGTGTCACAAATGTAAAACGTTCAGCTTCAAAAATAAACCGGTTTAATATGTTTTTTTTTTGCTTGTGTAATTGGTCCCTTCCAATATAAGATGCATGAAATTCTTGAGTAACTACGATTTAAAAATACCTTCATTTTTGATACTACGTGTGAAGGATAGAATTTCAGCAAACGCACTCTCACGTGCTAAAGTTGACGAATATTACGCTACGTGTGCTGTAAAATGAAGTTTAAATTTTTACTCGAAATTTTTAATTTTTGATCTCCGTTGCCTCTGATGAGACAACGAGGAAAGGAGAACGCCTCTGACGTCATCGTTACGAGCTTTTTCTGTGGGTCGTAGGAGAGTAATCAGAAGTATGATGTTCATATTTTTTTTGCATACGACAACAGCTTTAGAAATCTTCAAATTTTTTTGACTTATAACCCCAATATTTTAAACGCAATTGCAATTACTTTATGAGAAGGATTACGGAACTAAGCTGTACTAGAGTTCTTTTAGTGAAATATAAATATGGTTAAAATCAAGGGATTATTTTTTGTTCCATCTATTACTTATTCATGGTTTATAATTTCTGATTTGTTAAGCAAACGTTTTTACCCATTTGGAAGCTTATGAGGTTTTATTTGATTTAGCTTGAAATGATCAGCAAAAATTAACAATTATTAACGCTAATAATTATTCACGATGGAAAGCCCATGCAAAATTATTTGAAACACCATGATCCGTTCATCAAAAAGCAATGATTTCTTCATGAAAGGAAGTATTTTAGGCTACTTTAAAAAAATAAGATATTTGCATTCACCAAGGCGTGACTCAGCTCAAGCTAAAAAATGAGCAAATTTACCGCGCACCCGTTGCATCACGGTAATGGCGATCGCAGACATGTTGGGACAATCGCAATCAGTCACTCAATTCCGAATTTGCTGCTAAATAAGTCAAGCAGAAAGTAACAGTAGGAAATTAACGGGAAAACCTAAATTTTACTTTACTGACGTCTTACGTACGATCAATCAAAGTATATATGAATATCAGAGGATCAATGCTTATTTAAAAAGCAAGAAACTGGTGTTTTTCTAGTAATGGAAATTAATAAGATCAAACTCATTGAAGAGTTAAATTCTCAAGACAGCGAATTTCCTCCAAATTTCCTCAATTTTCAATATTACCAATAGTTGGAATAAAAAATTTCCCAACAAAACGAGCTTTCCTCTGATTTTTTTACGTTTTTCAGTTCTAATGAGGGTGTTGATAAAAAAATTACAACAGAGCGAACTTCCCCTTAATTTTTTTACGCGTTTGAATTCTAACGAGAGTTCCATTGAGGAAATTTCCAATTCTTATAATGGATCAAATGAGAAAATTAACAACAGAGCGAAGCTACTTGGCATTTTTTTCCCGTTTTTCGTTGTTATGCGGGATGTTTTTTTAGTCTCGCTGTGAAAAACTAGCGTTATCGGGTTAATAGCATCTTTACGGTGAGGCCACTCGCAAAAAATGTTTTAAAAATCGCCCGAATTCTTTTTTGAATCCTGAGGAGCTCATCAGATTTTGCGAGCGAATGCTGGTGACGTCGGAGCAGTGAGAGCACAACTTTCAAGGCCTTCAAATTTGTGAAGGTATTGAAATTAGAGCGCTTCTTCAGGAAATTTTATTCATCCAGGCCAACTTCAATGCGTGGTAAGCTTTTGTATTAATTTAGAATGTATTTAACAATGATAAAATGAGAACTTTATCGTTAAAACCCTGTGTGCAATTAAAATGAGCCTCCCTCTTTGAAGTGTTCAGCAAATGTTTTTTTAATTTTTGGCCACAATTGATATCAAAATTGCAGCAGTTGTAGAATGCCACGAAAAAGATACCAGGCATTTTTTTTGTTTCTTTAGTTCACATGATTTAGTTTACATGGCATAACTACATAGCATACATGCATCGTCTCCGGAAATATCCATTACTCTAGCGTGTATTGTCACAAATGATGCTAATAAACAATTCTGAAAATATTTCCTTTGGTATTTGAAATGTTCATGAGTGTCTTCGCAAGGTATTTGGTAATAAAATTTGAGGGTGGCTTCTGGATTTTAATGATGAATATAATCACCAAACATGCATGAGAGGTAGCGTTGAAAATCATTTAAAATGTAGCTCGTCAAAAATTGGATGAGAAATCTATTTTAACTGCTCATCGACCACTCCTTATCAAATCGATTTAATTTATCATCGGATAAAGAATCCCTGATGAGACTTCTTAAATGTAAAAATTACCGATGCTTAAGTTATTTCCTTGCAAACTAGCGAAGTTATCAATGGTCACTAAAGATAAGATTTGTGAGTTTATAAGCAGAGCTTAGGCAAACAATTTTAAATTATCACATCTTTAATTGCTTTCTCCGACCAATTCAAGCATAACAAACAATTTAAAGAAACATTTTGTCTGCTACTGGAATTAAGGTTCATAATTTTGTCTATGCTCTTTGTATTATATCGGAAACAGGAAAATTGCTTATGCTCGTCGTATATATTTGTAAACTTTACTTTAACCATTGGAATTAGCATTCCCTGGATGAAAGTTTAAAGTAGAAGACTTATGAGTTTGTTAGGCCTTCCTTTTGTTTAAATGGAATGGGTTTTGTAAAGTTACGGACCGTCCTTTTTCTGTTTACTGCTCTCCCGTTTATCAGCACCTTCTACATTCTTAATCAAGTTTGACCTCGTTTCAGAAACTTTTTCTCAACTTACTGTTTCTATGCGCAGGGCATTTTGTGTGGGAACACACCTTGGGCATTGTTTTCGCGTTCCCTTAACTTCATTCTAAACGGTATGCTTATGTTGCAGTTAGGGAAGCTTATACGAACTTATCTAATCTGATCTATAAACTCTACTTTTCAAACTCTGGTAAACCTAACTAGTGATTTTGCTTGTTTTTGTCGTCTATGCTCTGCTCTCGGCAAGGACGTAAAACAAAATTTGAAATTCTCCCACGCTGTTCCGTGGATATAATTTGTCACGCTTGCTACTTAGAATATTTCGAACTAATACATTACACAAGCAGCTCGGTTCAACGGGTCACGGGTGTTTTAGTTTTATCTCGAGAGTGACAAATCATTAATGAAAATTTGGACCGAGAGTAACACTGTCTGTGCCTTGACAGGGCGTTCATTCAGTGACATTCAGTCTACCATTTCTGTAATAAAAAATATGATAATAACGTTTTATTATTTGAAATATTTCTTATAGACTTCCTGTACTTAGACCACCAGTTTACAAAATACCAGTTTTAAAAAGAAATGTGTTCTCATATTATTTATCAGCTCATGTTCTACTTTTAATTGCTTCATCTCCTTTCCCATTTTTGAGTTTGGTTTTATTGCGTCAAAAAAGAAAAAACGCTATCGACATGAATCATCCATGATGCCCTCTATTTTCGTAGTCAAAATTCCTCTTCAAATCGAACGGATTCTCTTTCATTCGATCCTGCATTGACGAGCATAATGAACCACCATCATTTGCCTCGTTTATCACAGCAGGTGAAACAGCGAACGTGTAGCTAGAGGGAAGTTCCTTCTACCTCGATGCTCCTGTTTCTTCCCTTCATTTTTAGGAACATTCCTCACTCACTTATAATTAATTGACGAACCTGTCGTCGATTATGGGAAAATGTTACTCTATGAGACACTCTGGATAATTGCCCCGGGCTTGTCCTCATTAGTTTTAATTTAGACGTCACTGAAGGATAATTAGATGTTCGATAATGACAGCTCGGCAACGGCATCGCTCTTTTTAGGTCGCTGCGATGGACGTGAGAGGATGGAAAATTCCATTTAGTTAACCTTTCCGTGCTTCGTTACTGCGGCTCTACATTACGTTAATCCTTTTTAGCAACTCTCTTTTTTTATTAATGACATTCATATTGCAGAACAGTTTCACTTACATTGAAACAAATAGCACATTTTCTTGTATTTATTTATTAACTAGTTTGTTTTTTAGCTCTAATCTGGTTTTTACTGTCATCCGATGTTTATGTTTTTTTAATATGGTTACGAATTTTTAAGTGTTGAGAGTTTTTTCTCCTGATAAAAATCATGGTTTAGTTTAGGTTTTCAGGTACCATTGTCTATTTTTGTTGCGTTCTTAGCTATACCAAATTTACAGCGCATAAATTTTTTTAATAATTATTCAGTTTTTCAACGATTATTCTTGTTCGTCATAATTTTCCTCCTTTCACTACCTATCCTGCTTCTATCAACTTTTCTGAATTATTAGGCTACCGATGAGGGTTAATTAGGTTGAAAATAAATTGTTGCCTTGGTGGTGAGAATAATCGAGTTGTATTCTCGTATTTGTTGACGGAGATCTAATTGTTTGAGTGTTCATCGAATTATATGGAAATATTTCAATTCGACATGCAAGGGAAGACTTGATTTTAGATTTATATTCAGCCCTCACGATTTCATTAGATCGCGTTCGGTTCGAAAGGTTTGAAAGATTGGGAAATGAAACTGGAAAAATATCCTCGTATTCACGTCCAAATCAAAATCAACACTAAGAAATTTGCTAAATATTACGTAGCCTATTTGAAAGAGATTTTCAACACAATATTAAGTTGGGGACATTAATCTATTCCTTTATTCTTCGCGCTTTATTTCTGAATTCCTTCATAATCTGCTAAGCTGTAGTTATAGCCCATTGCTCATTTGGCCTACAGTGATTATCTAACTGACGATTGGATGTTCAGTTTATGCTTGTGTCGTACTTTTAACATTGCATGCGTTCGTGACAAATAAATCTTGCAAATTTTCAAAGCGCAAGAATGACGTCAAGTTTCTTGATATTTTTTGCAAGAAGTCCTTTGATCCACAACTCAATCCGAGCGTTGTATGAAATATTTCTTTCCTAATTAACGAATGAACTTAATTCCAGCTTGGTGTTTCAGTTAAGTCTCCCTGTTGAGCAATATATTATGTACTGGTCTTTATTCGCTATTCTCCTTCATGATAATGAATGAGTAGAGGTTTAAAGTTGAAATAGGCGATTCTTATAAATGATGCTAGAATGGAGTTTCTCTTTTCAGTTGCATGTTGCAACTGAATTTATTGTCGCTGTTTCAATTATTATTATAATCCAATTACCATTGTCACCAATCATTATTGGTATTATTATAGTGGTTTTAGCGTTAATATCATAATTAAACCACAATAAACGCTTCAAAAGGCGATCCAATAGTGACACTCTTAAGTGAGTGTTTGCATAGAGAGTGGGATGCTCAGTATACAGAAGTTAGAACTTTTCGTCTAGATTAGCAAGATTGAATATAAGTTGACTCAGTGGTGCAGCCAGCCGAAAATTTCATTGGGGGGCATGGATCCCCAACAAATAATTTCTAGGGGTGGGCGGGTGGGTAGACATTAATTATCAACAATCTTTGTATTCTTTTACTTAAAACGGCGACTGAAACTGGCCCCCAGCTCAACATTTCGANGGGGGGGGGGGGGGGGCATGGCCCCCGTGGCCCCCCTGGCTGCGCTACTGGGTTGACACATGTTGAGCCTTAGTGGCGGTAGCCATTACCCCAATGCGGGGGTTGAAAATAGGTTGTTAAGCCTTGGTGGCGGTAGCCATTACCCCAATGCGGGGGTTGAAAATAGGTTGTTAAGCCTTGGTGGCGGTAGCCATTACCCCAATGCGGGGGTTGGAAATAGGTTGTTGAGCCTTGGTGGCGGTAGCCATTACCCCAATGCGGGGGTTGAAAATAGGTTGTTGAGCCTTGGTGGCGGTAGCCATTACCTCAACGCGGGGGCCTTTTCACACAAGCTCTGCTGAATGTCTTTAAAAAGCAAACTGAAACATTGTTTTTATGTTTTCTTCAAATGCTATTGCAATTGGCCAAGTATTACTATGCCTACAGGAATAAATTTGTTCTTGTGACGTTGGACTTCTGCAACAAAGGCGGGCGTCTCCTGTGGCTTTAGAAATAAGGAATTCACACATAAGGAATTAAATTCATACAAAGGCTTCCAATTGTCCCACAACGTACTCACGTATGACTCAAGCTCTGGTCGTTTTTTCAACTACATAGTGCATGACTGAGCGTGAATTACTATGCTTAAATGCCATTCTAGCTTGTTGTTTTTAAAGTTCATGAATAGTAAATAAAGTGAGGCAAGTTTGATTCGTGACTAATTTAAGACATGTTTATTTGTATTCGTGATTCAGCCCATAGATACCTTATTTTAATTTTGTACCAAGGTTTCCTAAACTTTCTTGACTGGGGCGTTGATTATATATTTTAATTTGGACAGAGGAGTAAATTAGTTTTTCATTTGGAGGTTAACCTTAGCTTACTTTTATTCAGTGTGAATCAAATTAAGTGACATTGTACTCTTGTTTCACCAACGGACATCTACCAACGGTGACTTCGATATTACTGTACAGTTAGAATGTTTTGTTAGGATTTTTTTTCAGGGCGCCTGGTCGAAACAAGGGGAAACTTAATATCAGAGGACTCATTTCGTTCTCTTCTGCTTTAAAAATAAATAAAAATAATAAACCTACAGCGAACACAATGTTACAGATCACTATTTAATGAAAGTTTAAAGTTAAATACAATTTCACTTGAAGGGGATTCACTATCGAACCACTTCTAGGGTGACTACAGCAGGCAAATTATTCTGACAATAACAATAATGATAGGAAACGATGGTAGTTTAGTTTTCATGATGATAATAAGATTAAAAGAGATTCAAGAGTGTATCTTGCGTAGTGACTCGGTCACCTGCCTTATAAAGTACTCGCAACTGCGAGCGTCCGGTACGAATATCACGTCTCGCTTCACCACCTTGTGAACTGGGAGCCTGTGCCCTCATAGTCTTCGTCTGAATACTTCAGCTGACGGCTTCCCTGGTCTGAAGTGAGCTCCCTTGGTCTGTAGTGGGCTTCCCTGGTCTGCAGCAGGCTTCCCTGGTTTGCAGTGGGCTCTCCTGGTCTGCAGCAGACTTTCCTGGTCTGCAGCAGGCTTCCCTGGTCTGCAGCAGGCTTCCCTGGTCTGCAGTGGGCTCTCCTGGTCTGCAGCAGGCTTCCCTGGTCTGCAGCGGGTTCCCCTGATATGCAGCAGGCTTCCCTGGTCTGCAGTGGGCTCCCCTGGTCTGCAGCGGGCTCCCCTGATATGCAGCAGGC